>JAHIAM010005929.1:0-157983 GCA_021605205.1 Aegilops longissima
ACCACCATATATCCACCACCAATCCGAAGTTCTTCTCATATTAGGTTTGTTTTCGAGTTCCATCTAGTTTCGATTCGTGTTTCCTTGCCGAGTAGGTTTGGAAAAAAAAAAAGAGAGTCTGAAACCACCTCCGTTTAGGCCCAAAATTTTCCAAAACGCACTTGTCGAAAAATTTTTCGCTACCCTATTTTCGGTGTTTCTAAGTGGATTGAGACGATCGCCGTTATAGAAAGTTTTTTGACCCGTTTCAGTTTTTGGGTCCGGTCAAAAAAAAAAAAATTTGGTCGAAAAATTTCGTGCCCATCCTGTCATTTGACACAGGAAGAGTTTTGAGACACTCGCCATTATAGTGATTTTTCGCAAAAAAAAAAAAAGAAAAAAAAAAAAAAAAAAGCAAAAAAAAAAAGAGCGAAAAAAATTCCAGAGTGTGCTTTTCCGTTGTTTCCGTGCAGCGCCGTGATTTTGTTAGTGTTCTAGGCTCGCGTCTCTAGCACGGTCTAGCCTAGGACCAAAGACCAAGATCGTCGTTGAGCGTTTATTCAACTTTGCATCTCGAATTGATTATTCTTGACCCTTTTGCTACCATATTATAAGCCTTCCCAGCTCCACATACATCTACATCGTGCGTTTGACTCTCCCCGTAATCGCTCTATCCAAGCTTTGAGAGTTTTGACTACATCGGTTGTCGATCACCGCTCTTCTTTGGGTAAGAACTGGTAAGAATTTGAGATTTGCTTGACGGATTTGTGACCGTCCACCACACCACCACCACCACTTCCTAGTAGTCCGTCAATCATATTCTTGTGTGTTTCTATTGCTGCTAACCATGGCAGGATCACAAGCCGACGAGACCGACCGGGAGAACATGACAAACAAAGCGCTACATGATAAGTTTCAACAAATGATGAGTGGGCGGTGGACGATGTGCTAAATAGATTTGAAGAGGCCATGGAGAAGATAGATGGCATTGAGAAGGCGTCAAACAAGCTCGATATCAAGTTTAATGAATTGCTCGCGTCTACCACCACCACCACCGGCTGCACCTAACGCACCTCTACTACAACAACACGGACTACCTCCACATCGTGAAACAGCCCTCCGCCGAGCTTCCGTGTCCCTCTTCACTGGCCAAGCTCTTTGGTGCTGCTTGTTGATACTTGTGGCTCCTGCTGCTGCGGCGGGGAGGATGATTATGTGAGAGCTTACGAGGATGAGGTTGATCAACATCGAACTACGTGCAACCACCAGCACCACAACCACCAGGTCGTCCACATGCAAATAATGGCGATGTTGGGCTCCCCTTCAGTACGAGATCATGACCATCTCCCTAAACTGAAATTGAATATTCCACCATTTGAGGGTAGATATGTTCTGATATATATCTTACTTGGGAATTAGAAACTGAACAACGATTTACATGTTTACAATATCACGAGGAGAGACGTGTTCTGCTGCTGTTTGTGCTTTCACTAGCTTTGCATGTGTTTGGTGGTCCGAACATTGTAGATTATATCCTGTTCCAGCTACTTGGGCTGCTTTGAAAACTGCTATGCGTACTCGTTGGGTTCCACCATATTATCAACGTGAATTACTTCAAAATTGCAGCGCTTAAGACAAGGAAAAATTCGGTGAAGAATATTATCAGGAATTACAAACTGGCTTGATTAGATGTGGTATTGTTGAGGAGAATGAAGCTATGCTTGCACGTTTTACGGGTGGATTAAATAGAGAGATTCAAACCATTCTAGACTACAAGGATTATAATAATATCACTCGATTATTCCATCTTGCTTGTAAAGCTGAGCGTGAAGTGCAGGATCGACAGGCGTTGGCGCGGACTAACTTTTCTCGCAGTCGACCTTCATCATGGACACCACGTGCATCATCTACTTCCACACGTTCTACTACACCGGCACCTCCGTCGGCTGCCACCTCCAACCGTGATACAAGAAAGCAGGCACAACCACCACTATCGCCAAGAGCACACTCTTGGGCCTACAGAGCTCTTCTTCTTCCATGGCGTCAACAGGGCACACAAGTGATATTATTTGTCGCGTTGTAAGGGAAGAGGACATTTTGCGAGAGAATGCCAATCTCAGCGTGTGATGATTGCTCCGAGGATGGTGGGTATGAGTCCGCTAGTGACTATGATGAAGAGACTTTGGCTCTTATTACACATGAAGAACACGGTGGAGATGATTACGATCTTGAGACGCAATACATGGCTCTGAAGATCTTGATGCAGTATGAATGTTTAGTTGCTCAACGTGTTTTGAGTGTGCAGGTTACACAAGCTGAGCAAAATCAGAGGCATAACTTGTTCCATACAAAGGAGTTGTGAAGGAACGTTCTATTCGCGTCATCATAGATGGAGGAGCTGCAACAACTTGGCTAGCATGGATATGGTGGAGAAGCTTTCTCTCACCACAAGACCACATCCACATCCTTACTACATCCAATGGTTCAACAACAGCGGCAAGGTTAAGGTAACACGTCTGTTCGTGTGCATTTTAGTATCTCTACATATGCTGATTATGTTGATTGTGATGTGGTACCTATGCAAGCATGTTCCTTATTACTTGGTAGACCATGGCAATTTGATAAAATTCTGTACACCATGGTAGAAACAATCAGTATACTCTTGTTCACAAGGATAAAAATATTACTTTGCTTCCTATGACTCCTGATTCCATTTTGAAAGATGATATTAATAGAGCTAATAAAGCAAAACAGGAGAAAAATAAGAGTGAAAATCAGATTGTGGCAAAAGAATTTGAGCAACAAATGAAGCCTAATAATAAACCATCTAATGTTGCTTCTGAAATTAAACTGAAAAGTGCATGTTTATTTGCCACCAAATCTGATATTGATGAGCTAGATTCTAGCAAATCTGTTTGCTATGCTTTTGTGTGCAAAGAGGCATTATTTTCATTCGAGGACGTGCCTTCCTCTTTGCCCTTGCTGTCACTAACATTTTGCGGGAGTTCGCTGATGTCTTCCCACAAGACGTGCCACCGGATTACCACCTATTCGAGGGATTGAGCATCAAATTGACTTAATTCCGGTGCATCGCTACCCAACCGCGCACCATACCGTACCAATCCAGAGGAGACGAAGGAGATTATGCGTCAAGTACAGGAGCTGCTCGACAAAGGTTATATCTGCGAATCTCTTAGTCCTTGTGCTGTTCCTATTATACTAGTGCCTAAAAAGGATGGTACGTCGGCGTATGTGTGTTGATTGTAGAGGCATTAATAATATTACTATTCGTTATCGTCATCCTATTCCTAGGCTAGATGATATGCTTGATGAATTAAGTGGCTCTACAATATTCTCCAAAGTTGATTTGCGTAGTGGATACCATCAAAGTCGTATGAAATTGGGAGATGAATGGAAAACAGCATTTAAAACTAAGTTTGGATTATATGAGTGGTTAGTCATGCCTTTTGGGTTAACTAATGCACCTAGTACTTTCATGAGATTAATGAACGAAGTTTTACGTGCTTTCATTGGACGATTTGTGGTAGTTTACTTTGATGATATACTGATTTATAGCAAATCTTTGGAAGAACATTTGGAACATTTACGTGTTGTTTTTAATGCTCTACGTGATGCACGCTTGTTTGGTAACCTTGGGAAGTGCACCTTTTGCACCGACCGAGTATCTTTTCTTGGCTATGTTGTTACTCCACAGGAATTGAAGTTGATAAAGCCAAGATTGAAGCTATTGAGAGTTGGCCACAGCCCAAAACGGTCACACAAGTGAGGAGTTTTCTTGGACTCGCTGGTTTCTATAGGCGTTTTGTGAGAGACTTTAGCACCATTGCTGCACCTCTCAATGAGCTTACAAAGAAGGATGTGCCTTTTGTTTGGGGTACCGCATGTGAAGAAGCCTTCACGGTATTGAAAGATAAGTTGACACATGCTCCTTTACTCCAACTTCCTCGACTTTAATAAGACTTTTGAGCTTGAATGTGATGCTAGTGGAATTGGATTAGGAGGTGTGTTATTACAAGATGGCAAACCTGTTGCATACTTTTCGAAAAATTGAGTGGGCCTAGTCTGAACTATTCTACTTATGACAAAGAATTATATGCTCTTGTTAGGACTTTAGAGACATGGCAACATTATTTATGGCCCAAAGAATTTGTTATACATTCTGATCATGAATCTTTGAAACATATTAAAAGTCAAGCTAAACTGAATCGTAGACATGCTAAATGGGTTGAATTCATTGAGACTTTCCCTTATGTCATTAAACACAAGAAGGGTAAAGAAAATGTTATTGCTGATGCTTTGTCTCGCCGATATACTATGCTTTCACAACTTGACTTCAAAATATTTGGTTTGAGACCATCAAAGATCAATATGTGCATGATGCTGATTTTAAAGATGTAATGCAGAATTGTAAAGAGGGAAGAACATGGAACAAGTTCGTTATTAATGATGGTTTTGTGTTCGTGCTAACAAGCTATGCATTCCTGCTAGCTCTGTTCGTCTTTTGTTGTTGCAGGAGGCGCATGGAGGAGGATTAATGGGACACTTTGGCGTGAAGAAGACGGAGGATATACTTGCTACACATTTCTTTTGGCCAAAGTTAAGACGGATGTTGAGCGTTTTGTAGCTCGCTGCACTACATGTCAAAAAGCTAAGTCACGACTCAATCCTCATGGTTTATATATGCCTTTGCTCGTGCCTAGTGTTCCTTGGGAGGATATATCTATGGACTTTGTTTTAGGTTTACCTCGAACAAAGAAGGGAGGATAGCATATTTGTTGTCGTGGATAGATTCTCGAAAATGGCACACTTTATACCATGTCATAAAAGCGATGATCTTGTTAATGTTGCTGATTTGTTCTTTCGTGAAATTATTCGCTTGCATGGTGTGCCAAATACTATTGTTTCAGATCGTGATACTAAATTTCTTAGCCACTTTTGGAGATGTTTATGGGCTAAGTTGGGGACTAAACTGCTTTTTAGTACTACTTGTCACCCCAAACCGATGGACAAACTGAAGTAGTCAATAGAACATTGTCTACTATGCTTAGGGCTGTTTTGAAGAATAATAAGAAAATGTGGGAAGAATGCTTGCCTCATATTGAATTTGCTTATAATCGCTCATTGCATTCTACTACTAAGATGTGCCCTTTTGAAATTGTGTATGGCTTCCTACCTCGTGCACCTATTGATTTGTTGCCTCTTCCATCTTCGGAGAAGGTTAATTTTGATGCTAAAGAACGTGCTGAATTGATTTTAAAAATGCATGAGTTAACTAAGGAAAACATTGAGCGTATGAATGCTAAATATAAACTTGCTTTGGAGATAAGGGTAGAAAACATGTTGTCTTTGCACCGGAGATCTTGTTTGGTTACATTTGCGTAAGGATAGGTTTCCTAATTTGCAAATCAAAGCTAATGCCACGTCTGATGGTCCATTTAAGGTGTTAGAGAAAATAAATGATAATGCATATAAACTTGAGCTGCCTGCAGATTTTGGGGTTAGTCCCACTTTTAACATTGCAGATTTGAAGCCTTATTTGGGTGAGGAATATGAGCTTCCGTCGAGGGCGACTTCATTTCAAGAAGGGAGGATGATGAGGACATCAATACCATTGTTACACCCACAGCCCCTACTGCTACATATCTTGGACCAATTACTAGAGCTCATGACGCCAATTAAATTATCGTACTTTCGTTTCTTGGTAATGATTCTAATGTTCATGAGAATATGATGCTGCCTAAATTGGATACATTTGTTTTGCTTACAAATGAAGGCCCTAGCTTGGAGAAGGATGGACATTGGAGCAAGAACAAGCATGGAGATAATGCCATGCATAAGGGGAACAAGAACGGAGTTACAAGTGATGATTTCAGGACTTTGAAGCCACCATAATGGGTGCATGAAGCCTTGGACGAAATATACAAGATGCTACTTCATAAATGTCGTCCCGAGGCTATTCTAGGTGCTGCGTCACCTTATTAGTGGGCCAGGCCCATGTAATTTCGAAATACTTAAGTATAGGCTGTTTTAGAGTCCGTATGTGTGGGGAAACAAGAGTTAGGGTTGATTTGGACCCCTCCACCAAGGGCCACGAAATTCCCCCTCTTCCTCCATATATACAGCCCTTAGGGCACCGTTTAGACCTTGGGTTTTGTTTAGATTAAAAGTTCGCCATAGCTGCAACTTCGCATTTCGTTTGTGTTCAACGACTGGACAAAGGCGTCCAGTAACCCCACCTTGATCAATAAAGCTTTCATCTTATATTCGCAATATCCAGATTGCAATCTCAGTTTCTTGCTTGTTCTTCGTTTGCTCGCAGGAAACAGGCCCTCGTGGTCAGGTTGATCGTGCTCCGGCATGGTCAATAACCCTCGGAAGTTGGTTTAGCGATTGCTAAGGCGCGACGTCTCGCACGATCGTAGTCGGATCGTCAAGGTCGACTCCCACAGAAACGATAGCCACCATCTCATCGAAACATCGGGACACCTTTGCCTCTATCATATTGAATGGGAGTTAGACATAAATAATATATTTGCTTCCCATAATTTTGATGAACGTAAAAAAGTTATGGTTGCGGTTGGTTCTTTCACTGGTTATGCTCTAGTTTGGTGGAGTGAATATTGTCGGTTACACCCTGATTATGTACCTAATACTTGGGATGATTTAAAACATGTCATGAGAGATAGATTCGCCGATGTTTATTATACTCGTGGCATGATTAAAAAACTGGAACATTTAAAACAAGGTAGTGACACCGTAACAAAATATTATGATGATTTACAAACTACCTTGTTGCACTCATTTTTAGAAGAAAGTGACGAAGATTTTATGGATAGATTTTGGGGAGGATTAAACCATAATATTCAGGAGATACTAATTCATGAAGAGTGTTACCCTATGGACCATTTGTTTCGTCTTGCTTGCAAAGCTGAACAGGAAATAAAACGACGTGTTGCCCACAAGGAGAACAAGCGCACGGTGCACATTCCAACTGTTGATACAGATGTTTATTCAACTACTAGGCGTATTTATGACAACCACATCCGTTGTTGCGAGGACTACATCATCTCCACCATGTGACACATCACCATCGAGAGTGCTCGCATCATCTGAGTTGACTATAAGAGGTAATGACAATGGTACAGATTTTCCACTTTTACATGAGAATGATGCATGCCTAGTTAACTTGAATACATCATGTGTTGAGCTACCCACTACTTTGATCACACCACCTATTTTGGAGGATTATATTGATAATTTGACTTTGCCATGTGATCAAACAACTGAAATACCAACAATTTTGAGAGCACCCATTGAATTAACTATTGATGCAAAAGAATCAATGTTTAATCATTTTGATATCGACCTCTAATCTTGGTGATGATTCTGTGTCGAATGACTCATTGCATGTTTGCTTATCTAAGCATGTTGTAGCATGTAAATTTGATTCAAATAAGGTTTATTCACCAATGTTGGGATGGTTTAATGATGAACATTGTCAATCTCTTGAAATAAATAAGAGCTTCACTTATATGTGCAAACTGAGTTGCAGTATTTTCAAGCCTTCTAGTTCTTGTGCTAATTTGTTGGCTTTAGATTTTATGAACTATGCAAGTTACTCATCTATTCATGTGTCATATATGCAAAAATCAAGGGAAGTAAAAATGGATGACGTATACATATACAACATGTACACCTTGTCTCTTTTGTTAGCCACATTTCAGATTAAGCAACGCCGAGGACGGCTTTGTTTTCAAAAAGGGGAGGATGATGAGGACATGACTACCTTGGATGAGACCAAAAATATTGCATACATGCATATTTCTCAGGTGATTTCTAGTGCAAACTATTCAATAATATATTTATTTTATCCAGGACAAAAATACTTCACAAACTTTTGTGCCATGTCTAATTGCAGGTGTATGGGACATTTGTACAATCCACATATGAAGATAAGGGAGAAAGAGATGTTTACCTGCTGTTCAAAAAGTTCTCTCACGTCACTTTTGGCCCAAGAGAAGATAGAGTCCAAGTCTCTCACGTTCGGACTCAGATTCGGACTGCACAGACATACCTGACTCAAAACGTCTATAACTTTTTCATACGGACTCCAAATTGGTTGATTCTTTTTTTGTTGGAAAATAGATTTCGTGCATTTTCCAACCCAATTGGAATCACCTTAAAATCCGTCCGGAGCGTTGAGTTATAGACGAAACAATCTGATGCTGCAGCAGAATCCGAGTCAAACTACAAGTCCAAAGGTGTTACGTCACCTCCGCTTGGGCCCATTGGCCTTGTACGACCTAGGGTTAGTTTTAGGCTGCCTTGGGATGTCCTCCCACCTCCTTGGCCGCCACCCCTTGCTCCTATATAAGTAGATCCATCTAGTAGCTTTTTCCTTGGGATTTGTTTAGTTAAAAGTTAGCCAATGCAACTTCGTGTACTTCGTTTGTGTCCAACGACCAGACCAAGACCGCTTACGGATCTCCACCATTATCAATACTTCATATATATTCGCAATATTCAGATTGCTTTATCATATTCTTGCTCGTTCTTCGATTGCTTGCAGGAATAGACCTTCGTGGTCAGGCTGATCGTGCTTCCGGCATCGTCAGTAACCTAAGGAGATTGGTTTAGCGATTGCTAAGGCGCAACGTCGTGCACGTTTGTAGTCGGATCGTCAAAGTCGACTCCACCAAATCGAGAGTTATCATCTCATTGAAAGATCGGGACACCCTCGCCTCTATCACATGGTCTTCCTCCGCGCCAAGAGCAACATGAAGACGAGTACATTCCACGTCAAGGACGTCATCATCAACATCGCCAACAACACAATGAAGAGCAACGCTACGGCAAGCTAAAATTCACCATGCCCAAGTTCAATGGAAGCAATGACCCCGAAGACTACCTCTCATGGGCATTGAAGGTTGACAAAATCTTCCGGTTGCACAACTACGATGAAGCGAAGAAAATCGCTATGGCATCACTTGAGTTCCAAGACTATGTGCTCATATGGTGGGAACAAATCATTGAGCGACGACAAGCAAGAGGTGAACCTCCAATCACCACTTGGGCTCAAATGAAAGATGTCATGCGAGCACGTTTTGTGCCAACCTACTACAACCGCGACCTCTTCAAGAAACTCCAACTACTCAAGCAAGGAACAAAGAGTGTTGAAGAATACTACAAGGAAATGGAGATAGCCATGATTCGAGCCAATGTCAAGGAAGACGATGAGCAAACTATGGCACGTTTCTTGAATGGACTCAATCATCCCATTAAGAAGATCGCCGACTTCCAACCATACTCATCCCTCATTGAGCTCGTGCATCAAGCTACAAAGGCGGAACGCCAAGTACAAGATGACTTCAAGTACGCCAAGTACTCATCCAAGACCTACGGCTTCTCCAACAACCAAGCTTCAACGACTCCTACAACATCTACATCAACCAAGCTTTCTTCAAGAAACGACGTGATGAGGACATCAATACCATTGTTACACCCACAGCCCCTACTGCTACATATACTGGACCAATTACTAGAGCTCGCGCACGCCAATTAAATTATCATGTACTTTCGTTTCTTGGTAATGATTCTAATGTTCATGAGAATATGATGCTGCCTAAATTGGATACATTTGTTTTGCTTACAAATGAAGGCCCTAGCTTGGAGAAGGATGGACATTGGAGCAAGAACAAGCATGGAGATAATGCCATGCGCAAGGGGAACAAGAACGGAGTTACAAGTGATGATTTCAGGACTTTGAAGCCACCATAATGGATGCATGAAGCCTTGGACGAAATATACAAGATGCTACTTCATAAATATCGTCCCGAGGCTATTCTAGGTGCTCGTCACCTTATTATTGGGCCAGGCCCATGTAATTTCAAAATACTTAAGTATAGGCTGTTTTAGAGTCCGTATGTGTGGGGAAACAAGAGTTAGGGTTGATTTGGACCCTCCACCAAGGGCCACGAAATTCCCCCTCTTCCTCCATATATACAGCCCTTAGGGAACCGTTTAGACCTTGGGTTTTGTTTAGATTAAAAGTTCGCCATAGCTGCAACTTCGCAGATTTCGTTTGTGTTCAACGACCGCACAAAGCGCCACAGAACCCCACCTTGACCAATAAAGCTTTCATCTTATATTCGCAATATCCAGATTGCAATCTCAGTTTCTTGCTTGTTCTTCGTTTGCTCGCAGGAAACAGACCCTCGTGGTCAGGTTGATCGTGCTCCGGCGTGGTCAATAACCTCTCGGAGTTGGTTTAGCGATTGCTAAGGCGCGACGTCCTCGCACGTTCGTAGTCGGATCGTCAAAGTCGACTTCCTCCAAGGCGAAAACCACATCTCATCGAAAGACGGGACACCTTTGCCTCTATCACGAATGAAACACGAATCGGAAACTAGATGGATCTCGAAAACAAACCTAATATGAGAAGAACTCGGATTGGTGGTGGATATATGGTGGTGGTATATGGCAGCGGTGGTGATATATGGTAGCGGTGGTGGTATATGGATATGGATTGGTGGTGGTATATGGATACGGATTGGTGGTGGTATATGGATACGGATTCAGAGCGGTGGCGGATAAGCAATGGTGGTAGATGGCAAGGCGATGATGATGGTGCGGCGGCAAGCGTGACAACTTATGACCGAACTCAAACTCTAAAGACTAGACTCTAAGACCAGCAACTTGACACGACGATGCAACCGCAAATTCAACAAAGCAAAAACCCTAAAAAGATTATGCAAAGGCTCAGATTGGTTCGGATATGATGAACTACCCTAATTTTTTTTTTGGCTTTTTCGTGGACAATAGGTATGAAGAACAGACTCGATCTAAACTACGAAAAACTGGAAAATCTCACCGAGCAACCTGGAAATCTGATACCACTTGATAGAGGCAAAGGTGTCCCGTCTTTCGATGAGATGTGGTTTTCGCTTTGGAGGAAGTCAACTTTGACGATCCGACTACGAACGTGCGGGGACGTCGCGCCTTAGCAATCGCTAAACCAACTCCGAGAGGTTATTGACCACGCCGGAGCACGATCAACCTGACCACGAGGGTCTGTTTCCTGCGAGCAATCGAAGAACAAGCAAGAAACTGAGATTGCAATCTGGATATTGCGAATATAAGATGAAAGCTTTATTGATCAAGGTGGGGTTCTGTGACGCCTTTGTCTGGTCGTTGAACACAAACGAAGTACGCGAAGTTGCAGCTATGGCGAACTTTTAATCTAAACAAAACCCAAGGTCTAAACGGTGCCCTAAGGGCTGTATATATGGAGGAAGAGGGGGGGAATTTCGTGGCCCTTGGTGGAGGGGTCCGAAATCAACCCTAACTCTTGTTTCCCACACATACGGACTCTAAAAACAGCCTATACTTAAGTATTTCGAAATTACATGGGCCTGGCCCAATAATAAGGTGACGCAGCACCTAGAATAGCCTATAAACGAATATTATGAAGTGGCATCTTGTATATTTCGTCCAAGGCCTCATGCACTCATTAGGGTGGCTTCAAAGTCCTGGAATCATCACTTGTAACTCCGTTCTTGTTCCCCTTGCATGCCAACATCTCCATGCTTGAACTTGCTCCAAGGTTCATCTTTCTTGTCCATGGTAGGCCCTTCATTTGTAAGCAAAACAAATGTATCCAATTTAGGCAGCATCATATTCTCACGAACATTGGAATCGTTACCAAGAAACGAAAGTACCTGATAATTCAATTGGCGTGCGCGAGCTCTAGTAATTGGTCCAGTATGTATAGCAGCAGGGGCTGTGGGTGTAACAATGGTATTGATGTCCTCATCATGCCGTTCCCGTTATTCTTGTGCCTAAGCCCGACGGAAGTTTCCGCTTGTGTTCCGATTGTAGGCCTATCAATGCTATTACCGTTAGATATAGGCATCCCATTCCTCGCTTAGATGACATGCTTGATGAACTTAGTGGAGCCAACTGTTTCTCAAAAATTGATCTTAAAAGTGGCTATTATCAAATCCGCATACAAGAGGGTGATGAATGGAAAACTGCTTTCAAAACCAAATTTGGTTTATATGAGTGGTTAGTGATGCCTATGGGTCTTTCGGAAGCTCCCGGTACTTTTGTGCGTCTTATGCATCATGTGCTTCGTCCTTACATTGGAGTCTTTGTTGTGGTTTACTTTGACGATATTCTTGTGTTTAGCAAAACCATGAAAGAGCACATCAATCATGTAAAATCGGTGTTGCAAACTCTTCGCACGGAAAGTCTTTATGCGAACTTGAAAAAATGCACTTTTGGAGTTGACAAAGTGGTTTTCTTGGGTTTTGTTGTTTCCTCAAAGGGTGTCCATGTTGATGAATCTAAAATTGAAGAAATCAAAACTTGGCCCCAACCCACCAATTTGCAACAAGTGCGAAGTTTTCTTGGTCTTGCGGGTTTCTATCGTCGCTTTGTGAAAGATTTTAGCACAATTGCCGCTCCTTTGCATGCTTTGAGCAAGAAGAATACTCCCTTTGTTTGGGGACCTTTGCAATCAACCGCTTTTGATGAACTCAAGTCTTTACTTACTCATGCTCGATTCCTGCTTTGCCCAATTTTGACAAAACTTTTGAGGTTCATTGTGATGCAAGTGGTACCGGAATTGGCGGAGTTTTGTGGTAGAGGCAAAGGTGTCCCGTCTTTCGATGAGATGTTGGTTTTCGCTTTGGAGGAAGTCGACTTTGACGATCCGACTACGAACGTGCGAGGACGTCGCGCCTTAGCAATCGCTAAACCAACTCCGAGAGGTTATTGACCACGCCGGAGCACGATCAACCTGACCACGAGGGTCTGTTTCCTGCGAGCAAACGAAGAACAAGCAAGAAACTGAGATTGCAATCTGGATATTGCGAATATAAGATGAAGGCTTTATTGATCAAGGTGGGGTTCTGTGACGCCTTTGTCTGGTCGTTGAACACAAACGAAGTACGCGAAGTTGCAGCTATGGCGAACTTTTAATCTAAACAAAACCCAAGGTCTAAACGGTGCCCTAAGGGCTGTATATATGGTGATGTAGGGCGGAACCCTACGTGGACGATCTTTCACGTTTGGAGTGGGATCCCTCGAAGAACACGATGATCACGGGGAAGAACGGAGAGAAATCACAAGGGGAAACACTCAAGAACAAGTCCAATCACACATCCACTAGACAATCAAACACACAAGATCACAAGGTACATGAACAACAAAGGGAAAGATACAAGGTAAGGTTCATCTCCAAGAGGAGGTCTTGATGATATCCTAGACGGATCTTCCCGCAAGGGGGTCTTGATGATATCCCGCAGGATCTTCTCACATGGAGGTCTTGAACTCCATGGGAGTGGTAGTCTCTCTCTCTCAAGAGTAGAGGTAGGAGCAAAGCTCACCTAAGAATGAGCTATCATATTTGCTAACCCTAGAAATGAAGTGGAGGTGGTCTATTTATAGTCTAAGCCACGAAGGGGTAAGTGGGAGAGGGATACAAGGCCAAGGCCAGCTGGCTGCAAGACAGGCGGAGACGGTAGTAGGGCTCATGACCGGTAGTACCGCTTGAGCGGTAGTACCGCTTGGAGGGGCGGTAGTACCGCTTGGGTGGCCTTAGCGGTAGTACCGCTTGGAGTGGTGGTAGTACCGCTCGCTCGAGCGCCAGGTTCTCTTCCTCCTTCTCTTCCATGCTTCCCTCATGGACGGTGTAGTCGTTCCTTGGCGCTTGCACTCCTCCTCGACATCCGTGAAGCTCGGACAATACTTATGCATGCACACGGAGAAGTGTCAAGTAGTATACTATCCTCGAAGGTGTCAAGTGAACACGTGTAAAGGAGAAGATTCACCTTTATGTATGAGAAGTAGAGGTTGCACGTGTCACTTGCCAAACGGACTCTTGACATGGTGATGATCAGAGGATGCTCCGCATCATCCCTCCCCTTGGGAAAGATCCGACCTCGGATCGAGACCAAATCACCATGGGAAAGAGATAGCGTCATTGTGTTGAAGTGGACGATCACCAAGTACTTGTCATCATGAAGCTCGAAATGGGCACTCTCCAATGTCACACCGTCTTGTGATTCCTTCAAAAGGAGCAAATGGAACAAACACTTGAAAAACAAATGTGGTTAGCGTTAGTGCAAAACCAAGCATTCAAGAGGTGATTCACCAAACAAGTGTCGTCATCAAGCATAGCATAGGGTGTGACAAAGGATTGTGACATGGCATGTAAGCATATGAATTGATCAAAATCAAGGTCATCATGGAAACAAACATGTAAACGTGAGGTAGTGATGCAAATATGTGTGACAAGAGAATAAGCATTTACCTCAAGATCATAGCAATCATGTATAAAGCGCCGACAAATGGTCGATGGTAGGCATAGGAAGTATTCACAACACCAAATAAAATGAAGTGTCTAAACACATGGGTCAAGTGCAAGACAATCCAAGCATAATGTGCATAGGGTGTAGTGAACATATTGTGGCACTCAACACAATAGAAAGAGCAATTGTTCATCATGTGTGAGGCAATCAAGTCAAGCATGTAGCAATCAATGGGATATGGCATATGTGAAGAAATGATATTGGTGCAACCAACCATATGATAGTAGCAAGTAGTCCAAGAATTGGATGCAACACCCAAGGTATATATATCATGAAGCATGGAAATGTGGCAATCATTGGTGAAAGCAATATCTCGAACATGCGGGCAAATGGTGCAAGCAACACATGAAGTATGATCCACAATATCCAAGCTCAAGAAGGATGTCACCTTGAAAGTGTGTCCTTGTGCATTCTTCACAATGCCGAAGTGGAAGCAAATACGTGTAGAAGCGAGTCATGGTAGAATGTATGAGGCTCGCTCTCAAGAGCTCGAATGGTCAACTCACGTGAAGTGGAAGTCGACACAAAGTCCAAGTATCCTACACATGCACATAACAAAACAAAGAACGTATGCACATGGTAGATAAACACATCATCCATCATGATGGTTCTCATCTTTGCACAAAACCATTAGAAGCACAAGTGCATGAATAATATGATGCAACAATGGCTAAATTCATGGCACTAGGTATATGGTGCAAAGAAGTAAGACAAGCATGCTTCACAAGAATTATGTCAAAATCTCCAAATATATGCGAGAATGCTATGGGGCAATCTCATGAGCAAGAAGAGAATCATTGTTGCACTCAATACATGGCAAATCATCTAGCATGAGGGAGGCAACACATAGAGATATATGACAAGAAGCAATATGAATCATGTGCAAAGCATATAGATGGTTGTCATCAACCGCATGAAATGGTGATGCAACATAAGCAAGCATAGTAATCAAGTCGTGCAAACTAGTGGAGCGAAGATGCAACACACTAGAAGAAATCATGTCAATCATGTCATGTAAACAAATAATAGGCATAGGGAATGCACATGACATATCGCAAGCACGAACACAAAGCAAGATCATAGTGTCATCATAGGCATGGGGCACAAAGCAATCATGGCAATACCAAACAATATCTCCACCAGGCTTGCAAATACACATACATGTACTAGAATCAATCATCATGTGTAATGCAAAGCATGGGTCACAAATGCATGGCAAAGGCATAGGAATGGGCATATCATGCAAAGTGAACATGGCAAGATGGGCAAAGGATATATAATGGACAACTACCCATAACCATGTGAGGGCCATGTAGAAGAAATGCCAAGTGTTTATGCCAAGAGAGCGGTGGGAAAGGTAATCCATGGGATCCCAAATCATCGTTGTCTCTAGAGCTCGCTTTGTCAACTCGTGGGATTGCGAGGTCGACAAGTATTCATGGGTACCTACACAAAAGAGACACAAACCAAAGAAATTGTGTGCGTGGTAAATGTACACATCATCCATCATGATGTGTATGTGCACGTGTGAGTTAGCACAAGATAAGCATCGCTCAAAGAAATTTGATGCATGGTATAAGAACATGTCATCCATCATGAAAGAATAGTTATTATGTATGACACGATGGGGACACAAATTGAGAATGCATGTATATGGCACATCAATATCATGTTTATTCATGGGGAGCATATGGTGCACACAAGTATTGGGATCATGCAATGTATAGGATGAATCAAAATCTCCTAAAATGTATGAGGAAACTATGGGGTCTCCTCATGAGCAATATAGGAAACATCATATGGAGAAAATGGAAAACATCCAAAACAATGCATATCCGGTTAGGTAGTTATGGCATGGCATATGAGATAAATGATGCAAAGGAAGCATATCAATATCATCACAAGAAAAACAAATGCCAATAACCATGGGCTTGTCATCTATGCCATATGTGCAAATTGGGTTCATTTTAATGGCATATGCATAGTCACTATGAAGAGATTGCAAATAAGACATATGGTTGATCTCATGCATAGCATATGACAAGTCAAGCGGATTATCAAACATGATGTGACCTAAAGAATTGTCACAAGAAATCCTATGTAACATGGCATCACTACTAATAGACTCCACATGAGAATCATCATATTCATCATAAATGGGCAAATCATCACATGGGGAAATCATACTAGCATGAAGTAAGGTACTAGGTGGATCAACATCATGCAAGCAATCAATGTCAAGAATGTCCACTAGTGGGACTTGAGCATCACCTTCACCTATGTTACCTTTGTCATTCCACTCAAGTGGTGTAGGTGAGGTGGGAAAGACCAAATGGTGGTCATCTTCATCTTGATGGAACCATGTGGGGGGTGCATCATAGTCCACCATGGCCATCGTCTTGTCCAAAGGGAGGACAAAGTCGTCGAGGATCGGCGCGTCATCATAAATGGGACCTAGCACCAAATGAGAAGACACAATAGAGCTAGAGGTCAAGTCGTTAGAAATGCAAATGGCCTCACGAGACCTATCAACTATCCCACTCTCTCTATGTGGTGGTTCACTCACTCCCTCAAAGTAGGTGCACTCAAAGTCACATATGGTGGAGTCACCATCTCACTCAAGTGGTGGGGTTGTGGCTCTCCTCACATGGGATTTGTGGCAACACATCATATATAGGGCTAGTGGTGAAGGCACTCTCACTCGCAATATGGTGGCACAAGTCACTCAAGTCATCATACGTCGCCGTGCTCGAGGTGAAATACTCAACCATCTCATCATCGTCGCCATGGATGAAGGCCGAAGATGGCACATCATCACTCTCCTCCATGACCAAGGAAAATCCCATGCTCGATCATCTCGTCATCGTCGGCTGTGGATGAAGGCCGAAGATGGCACAACATCACTCTCCTCCATGACCGAAGGGAAAATCCCGTGCTCGATCATGTCGTCACCGTCGCCGTGGATGAAGGCCGAAGATGGCACATCATCACTCTCGCCTCCAAAGATGGAAGCATCATCCTTGCTCGCCACCTTGTCCCTTGCCTCCAAAGCTTGGTCCTTGAAGGTCTCCGTAGTCGCATTTGTCGCCGCACCATCTTGAAAAAGAATCAAGGTAGACTCGGCATCATCAATGCCACAAAGAGGGATGGCGTGAAGTTGCACTTGGGAGCATCGCCTTGGAGCTTGTCGGGCTTGGACATCTTGGTGGTACTAGCCTCATGCTTGTCGAGAGCTTGGTCGCCGAAGTGTGCTTGGGGTGGAGAAGCCTTGGCCTTCATGAATTCTTGTTCCGCCTTGAGAGCACCAATGTAGTATTCATCGATGGACTTGTAGTTCTCGAGGAAGATGGTCTTGGAGATGTCGTTGTGCAATCCCATCATGAAGTGGAACTTCATTGACATGGGGTCGCCCACGCCGCTCGTCAGAAGGCAATCTTCATCTCCTTGAAGTACACGCCGATGGACTTGGATCCTTGGATGGTGTTCTCCAATTGGCGCCGGTTGTTCCGTAGGTTGGAGGCACGAACTCTCGCCGCAAAGCTCTCTTCATCTTGGGCCAACTCATCTCGTAGCACTCCGAAGGTGTGTGAAGCCACCATGTCGAGGCGTAGTCATGGAAGTTTCTTGTGGCGCACTTCACTTGATCTTCGGGAGGAACTTGATGTAGCTTGAGGTAGTCGTCCATTAAACGCTCCCACTCGAGGTACTCCTCGGGTTCTTGAGTCCCATAGAAAGGAATCTCGTGGTCGATGTCGAGGTCGTAGTAGCTCGTGGAAGTCGCGGACTTGAGCTTGGGGAGCTTCTCTTGAGCGTAGTCTTGGGGTGCTTGTTGGCGAAGATGCGAATATCCGGCGCTAAGATGCCTTGAAGTCGCTGGCGAAGATGCCAAGGGAGATGGTGAAGTCGTTGAGCGGTTGTTGATGTTGAGCTCTTGACCTTCACGTTCTTGTTGATGATGGTGTCGATGCCGATGTGATGTTGCCGGAGATGGTCGCTCGGAAGGATGTGCTCTTGAGCGCCTTCTCAAGATGAGGAAGATCGCTTGTAGGACTTGATGAGGGATTTGATCTCCTCCATTTTAGCTTGCATCTTGGCGTCGTAGTTGTTTTCCATGGCATCGAACTCGTCGTTGTTGTTGTAGACCGAAGATGAAATGCCTTGCCTATCCATCACAAGACTCGAGTAGAGGTGAGTAGGAAATGAGATAAACAATACCAAGTTACCTTTTCCCAAAGTTGAGGATGTATCCCGTTTCACTCAATGTGAGATGAAAGAATAGTGGAATTGGTACGGACTTGTTCACTCACACCTATCAAGTAAAGCTTATGGTAGAGCTCGGTGAGGATAGTGGCACAAAAATTTGATGCAAAATGTTAGCAAGAGTCAATAATGTTGAAAGAGATTCACAAATTGCAAGCGAAACAAGTAGACCAATAGCAATATGTGGCACACGGAAACACACACACGGATAGATAAATGGGGCCGTGCAACCAAGGAATGAGCTCAAAATGTGGAATCCACCAAAACGCTCGTGTTGCACAACTCAAGAGAGACGCTAGCACGATTGCTCAATAGGCGGATACGACACTTGTGCACAACCTATAAGATGCAAAATGGATAAACTTTCTATCCCAAGTATGCTATGTATGTATGGTTCGGTGTTTTCTCACAATGATCCAAGATGATCAAGTATGATAATCTTATATGCAATGTGGTATGATGCTATGGCACTTGCTTACAAGCTTCTTTGCTCTTTCTCTTTTGCTTAAAAGCTTTATTTCTCTTTTTTTTTTGGCCACTTTGCACAATGCACAAACCAAGATAGCTTTTGTGTATATGCGGAACGATATTGTGACACAATGGATGATATGATGATACCAAGATGATATGGTATGTATGCAAGGGATGGTGTAGATCACTAATGTGCACAAGTAACGTTGCCGGCAATACTCAAATGGCTAGTCTCGATAGGCAAGTAACATAAAATGGGCTAGAGGTTATCAATGCAATTTGCAAGGGGAATATACAATGGTGTCGTCGAGGTTACCGCCCTTTGCGATGATGAGTGGCGGTGTTCTTGATGTAGATATCAAGATGATGGAGACTCGTCCCTAAGTAGCCGAAACACCTTAGGAAACGGAAAAACCGCGAACTCAAAATCTCAAATGACAAATGTCAAATGGTGGTAGCGGGAATGCGGTGGTGGTTTGCACTTCGTAATGCGGAAGTGGAATGATGGGCTATACACGTGTCGGAGTTGAAGTTGCCGTCCCTAAGTAGCCGAAACACCTTAGGAGACACAAGCCACAACTCAAACAAGCTCAAACAACTATTCGGTTAAGTTGGGTTGTCGGAAGTGTATGGTGGGCAAGGTTATGTGGAAGTGGTGGTGGTGGTTGATGAAGAAGCAATCGTCCCTAAGTAGCCGAAACACCTTAGGAGACTCGAATCACTACTCAAGCAACCACTAATGCTATGGGGAACAAATTGGTTAGGTTGCGGAAGTCGGTGGTGGTTATGCGGAGGATGTGGCGGAAGCCCTAGGCAAAGATGCCAAAGTTCACAAAATTTGATGGAGTCAAATGGTGATGGTAGTATTTTTATGGGAAGGGGGATGTCAATAGCTTCAAAACGAGCTAAAGAACGCCAAAATCGGACTCGGATGAATTAGTTATGGGCAAAACGGTGAAACTCGGAAAGCTGAAACTGGGTAGGGCGGTAGTACTGCTCGGGAGGGCGGTAGTACCGCTCGAAGCGGTAGTACCGCTTGGAACGGGCGGTAGTACCGCCGTGTCGGGTTTTTTTCGCAAAATCTGGCTCGAGAGGCGGTAGTGCCGCTTGGAAGGGCGGTAGTACCGCTTGGGGGTGCTAAGCGGTAGTACCGCTTGGAAGAATGATAGTACCGCTCGTGTCGGATTTTTCGCAAATCCGGATAGGGGTAGCGATTTTGGGGCGGAAATGGATGATTTCGGGTCAAAATTGAGAGATTTCGTGGATGGAAAGTGGGAAAACTTGGGGAATGCTAGATCCACTTGAAACCAAGCAAATCCATGGATCAAAATCAACAAAACATCATCAAAACTAACAAATCACAAAAAATTTGGGGCTATTTTTGGTGGGGATTTTCGGATTTAGGACGAAATCAACAAAATCAAGCTAGAAAAAGAGGGTAGGGGCTCCAAAACGTGATCAACCTAAGCTCGATCCATAGATGATGTAGGGTGGAACCCACGTGGACGATCTTTCACGTTTGGGTGGGATCCTCAAGAACACGATGATCACGGGAAGAACGGAGAGAAATCACAAGGGAAACACTCAAGAACAAGTTCAATCACACATCCACTAGACAATCAAACACACAAGATCACAAGGTACATGAACAACAAAGGGAAAGATACAAGGTAAGGTTCATCTCCAAGAGGAGGTCTTGATGATATCCTAGACGGATCTTCCCAAGGGGTCTTGATGATATCCCGCAGGATCTTCTCACATGGAGGTCTTGAACTCCATGGGAGTGGTAGTCTCTCTCTCAAGAGTAGAGGTAGGAGCAAAGCTCACCTAAGAATGAGCTATCATATTTGCTAACCCTAGAAATGAAGTGGAGGTGGTCTATTTATAGTCTAAGCCACGAAGGGGTAAGTGGGAGAGGATACAAGGCCAAAGGTCTGCTGCTCACAAGACAGGCGGAGACGGTAGTACCGGGCTCATGACCGGTAGTACCGCTTGAGCGGTAGTACCGCTTGGAGGGGCGGTAGTACCGCTTGGGTGGCCTTAGCGGTAGTACCGCTTGGAGTGGGCGGTAGTACCGCTCGCTCTGATACCATAGATGATGTAGGGTGGAACCCTACGTGGACGATCTTTCACGTTTGGAGTGGGATCCCTCGAAGAACACGATGAACACGGGGAAGAACGGAGAGAAATCACAAGGGGAAACACTCAAGAACAAGTCCAATCACACATCCACTAGACAATCAAACACACAAGATCATAAGGTACATGAACAACAAAGGGAAAGATACAAGGTAAGGTTCATCTCCAAGAGGAGGTCTTGATGATATCCTAGACGGATCTTCCCGCAAGGGGGTCTTGATGATATCCCGCAGGATCTTCTCACATGGAGGTCTTGAACTCCATGGGAGTGGTAGTCTCTCTCTCTCTCTCAAGAGTAGAGGTAGGAGCAAAGCTCACCTAAGAATGAGCTATCATATTTGCTAACCCTAGAAATGAAGTGGAGGTGGTCTATTTATAGTCTAAGCCACGAAGGGGTAAGTGGGAGAGGGATACAAGGCCAAGGCCCAAGGGCTGCTCACAGCAGAGACGGTAGTACGGGCTCATGACCGGTAGTACCGCTTGAATGTAGTACCGCTTGGAGGGGCGATAGTACCGCTTGGTGGCCTTAGCGGTAGTACCGCTTGGAGTGGGGCGGTAGTACCGCTTCGTTCTGGAGCGGCCAGGTTCTCTTCCTCCTTCTCTTCCATGCTTCCCTCGCGGACGGTGTAGTCGTTCCTTGGCGCTTGCACTCCTCCTCGACATCCGTGAAGCTCCGACAATACTTATGCATGCACACGGGAGAAGTGTCAAGTAGTATACTATCCTCGAAGGTGTCAAGTGAACACGTGTAAAGGAGAAGATTCACCTTTATGTATGAGAAGTAGAGGTTGCACGTGTCACTTGCCAAACGGACTCTTGACATGGTGATGACCGTAGGATGCTCCGCATCATATGGAGGAAGAGGGGGGAATTTCGTGGCCCTTGGGGGAGGGGTCCGAAATCAACCCTAACTCTTGTTTCCCCACACATACGGACTCTAAAAACAGCCTATACTTAAGTATTTCGAAATTACATGGGCCTGGCCCACTAATAAGGTGACGTAACACCTAGAATAGCCTCGGGACGACATTTATGAAGTAGCATCTTGTATATTTCGTCCAAGGCTTCATGCACCCATTATGGTGGCTTCAAAGTCCTGAAATCATCACTTGTAACTCCGTTCTTGTATTGGGTGTCATGATCAGAATCATCTCCACCGTGTTCTTCATGTGTAATAAGAGCCAAAGTCTCTTCATCATAGTCACTAGCGGACTCATACCCACCATCCTTAGTAGCAATCATCACACGCTGAGATTGGCATTCTCTCGCAAAATGTCCTCTTCCCTTACAACGACGACAAATAATATCACTTGTGTGCCCTGTTGACGCCATGGAAGAAGAAGAGCTCTGTGTAGGCCCAGCAGGTGTGCTCTTGGCAGATAGTGGTGGTTGTGCCTGCTTTCTTGTATCATGGTTGGAGGTGGCAGCCGACGGAGGTGCCGGTGTAGTAGAACGTGTGGAAGTAGATGATGCACGTGGTGTCCATGATGAAGGTCGACCTGCAGAAAAGTTAGTTCGCGCCAACGCCTGTCGATCCTGCACTTCACGTTCAGCTTTACAAGCAAGATGGAATAATCGAGTGATATTATTATAATCCTTGTAGTCTAGAATGGTCTGAATCTCTCTATTTAATCCACCCAGAAAACGTGCAAGCATAGCTTCATTCTCCTCAACAATACCACATCTAATCAAGCCAGTTTGTAATTCCTGATAATATTCTTCTATGAATTTTTTCCTTGTCTTAAGCGCTGCAATTTTTGAAGTAATTCACGCTGATAATATGGTGGAACCCAACGATACGCACGCATAGCAGTTTTCAAAGCAGCCCAAGTAGCTGGAACAGGATATAATCTACAATGTTCAGACCACCAAACACTTGCAAAGCTAGTGAAAGCACAAACAAGCAGCAGGAACACGTCTCTCCTCGGGATATTGTAAACATGTAAATCGTTGTTCAGTTTCTAATTCCCAAGTAAGATATATATCAGGAACATATCTACCCTCAAATGGTGGAATATTCAATTTCAGTTTAGGAGATGGTCATGATCTCGCACTGAAGGGGAGCCCGAACATTGCCATTATTTGCATGTGGACGACCTGGTGGTTGTGGTGCTGGTGGTTGCACGTAGTTCGATGTTGATCAACCTCATCCTCGTAAGCTCTCACATAATCATCCTCCCCACCGCAGCAGCAGGAGCCACGTAGTATCAACAAGAGCACCAAAGAGCTTGGCCAGTGAAGAGGGACACGGGAAGCTCGGCGGAGGGCTGTTTCGCGATGTGGAGGTAGTCCATGTTGTTGTAGTAGAGGTGCGTTAGGTGCAGCCGGTGGTGGTGGTGGTAGACAGCGAGCAATTCATTAAACTTGTTATCGAGCTTTGTTTCAACGCCTTCTCAATGCCATCTATCTTCTCCATGGCCTCTTCAAATCTATTTAGCACATCGTCCACCTGCCCACTCATCATTTGTTGAAACTTATCATGTAGCGCTTTGTTTGTCATGTTCTCCCGGTCGGTCTAAATCGGCTTGTGATCCTGCCATGGTTAGCAGCAATAGAAACACACAAGAATATGATTGACAGACTACTAGGAAGTGGTGGTGGTGGTGTGGTGGATGTCACAAAGCCGTCAAGCAAATCTCAAATTCTTACCAGTTCTTACCCAAAGAAGGCGGTGATCGGCAACCGATGTAGTCAAAACTCTCAAAGTTTGGATAGAGCGATTACGAGGGAGAGTCAAACGCACGATGTAGATGTATGTGGAGCTGGGAAGGCTTATACTATGGTAGCAAAAAGGGTCAGCAATAATCAATTCAGAGATGCAAAGTTGAATAAACGCTCAACGACCAGATCTTGTCTTTGGTCCTAGGCTAGACCGTGCTAGAGACGCGAGCCTAGAACACTAACAAAATCACGGCGCTGCACGAAACAACGGAAAAGCACACTCTGGAATAATTTTTTTCGCACTTTTTTTTGCGCTTTTTTTTTTTTGCGCTCTTTTTTTGAAAAATCACTATAATGGCGAGTGTCTCAAAACTCTTCCCGTGTCAAACCGACAGGATGGGCACGAATTTTTTCGACAAATTTTTTTTCAACGCCGGACCCAAAAACTGGAAACGGGTCAAAAAAACTTTCTATAATGGCGACTGTCTCAATACGCTTAGAAACACCTAAAAATAGGATAGCCAGAAATTTTTTCGACAAGTGCGTTTTGACAGCGGTGGTGGTATATGCAAACCTAATATGCAAGGAACTCGGATTGGTGGTGGATATATGGTGGTGGTATATGACAGCGGTGGTGGTATATGGTAGCGGTGGTGGTATATGGATACGGATTGGTGGTGGTATATGGATACGGATTCAGAGCGGTGGCGGATAAGCAATGGTGGTAGATGGCAAGGCGATGATGATGGTGCGGCGGCGGCGTGACAACTTATGAGAACTCAAACTCTAAAAGACTAGACTCTAAGACCAGCAACTTGACACGACAATGCACCCATAAATTCAACAAAGCAAAACCCTAAAAAGATTATGCAAAGGCTCGATTGGTTCGGATATGATGAACTAACCCTAATTTTTTTTGTGGCTTTTTCGTGGACAATAGGTATGAAGAACAGACTCGATCTAAACTACGAAAAAACTGTAAAATCTCACCCAAAGAACTCGGAAATCTGATACCACTTGATAGAGGCAAAGGTGTCCCGTCTTTCGATGAGATGTTGGTTTTCGCTTTGGAGGAAGTCGACTTTGACGATCCGACTATTTAACGTGCGAGGATGTCGCGCCTTAGCAATCGCTAAACCAACTCGAGAGGTTATTGACCACGCCGAGCACGATCAACGACCACGAGGGTCATTTCCTGCGAGCAAACGAAGAACAAGCAAGAAACTGAGATTGCAATCTGGATATTGCGAATATAAGATGAAAGCTTTATTGATCAAGGTGGGGTTCTGTGGCGCCTTTGTGCGGTCGTTGAACACAAACGAAATGCACGCGAAGTTGCAGCTATGGCGAACTTTTAATCTAAACAAAACCCAAGGTCTAAACGGTGCCCTAAGGGCTGTATATATGGAGGAAGAGGGGAATTTCGTGGCCCTTGGGGAGGGGTCCAAATCAACCCTAACTCTTGTTTCCCCACACATACGGACTCTAAAACAGCCTATACTTAAGTATTTCGAAATTACATGGGCCTGGCCCACTAATAAGGTGACGAGCACCTAGAATAGCCTCGGGACGACATTTATGAAGTAGCATCTTGTATATTTCGTCCAAGGCTTCATGCACCCATTATGGTGGCTTCAAAGTCCTGAAATCATCACTTGTAACTCCGTTCTTGTTCCCTTAGCATGGCGTTATCTCCATGCTTGTTCTTGCTCCAATGTCCATCCTTCTCCAAGCTAGGGCCTTCATTTGTAAGCAAAACAAATGTATCCAATTTAGGCAGCATCATATTCTCATGAACATTAGAATCATTACCAAGAAACGGAAGTACCTGATAATTTAATTGGCGTGCGCGAGCTCTAGTAATTGGTCCAGTATATGTAGCAGTAGGGGCTGTGGGTGTAACAATGGTATTGATGTCCTCATCATTTATATTTAGCATTCATACGCTCAATGTTTTCCTTAGTTATCTCATGCATTTTTAAAATCAATTCAGCACGTTCTTTAGCATCAAAATTAACCTTCTCCGAAGATGGAAGAGGCAACAAATCAATAGGTGCACGAGGTAGGAAGCCATACACAATTTCAAAAGGGCACATCTTAGTAGTAGAATGCAATGAACGATTATAAGCAAATTCAATATGAGGCAAGCATTCTTCCCACATTTTCTTATTATTCTTCAAAACAACCCTAAGCATAGTAGACAATGTTCTATTGACTACTTCAGTTTGTCCATCAGTTTGGGGGTGACAAGTAGTACTAAAAAGCGTTTAGTCCCCAACTTAGCCCATAAACATCTCCAAAAGTGGCTAAGAAATTTAGTATCACGATCTGAAACAATAGTATTTGGCACACCATGCAAGCGAATAATTTCACGAAAGAACAAATCAGCAACATTAAACATCATCGCTTTTATGACATGGTATAAAGTGTGCCATTTTAGAGAATCTATCCACGACAACAAATATGCTATCCTCCCTTCTTTGTTCGAGGTAAACCTAAAACAAAGTCCATAGATATATCCTCCCAAGGAACACTAGGCACAGCAAAGGCATATATAAACCATGAGGATTGAGTCGTGACTTAGCTTTTTGACATGTAGTGCAGCGAGCAACAAAACGCTCAACATCCGTCTCATCTTTGGCCAAAAGAAATGTGTAGCAAGTATATCCTCCGTCTTCTTGACGCCAAAGTGTCCCATTAATCCTCCTCCATGCGCCTCCTGCAACAACAAAAGACTTAACAGAGCTAGCAGGAATGCATAGCTTGTTAGCACGAACACAAAACCATCATTAATAACGAACTTGTTCCATGTTCTTCCTTCTTTACAATTCTGCATTACATCTTTAAAATCAGCATCATGCACATATTGATCTTTGATGGTCTCCAAACCAAATATTTTGAAGTCAAGTTGTGAAAGCATAGTATAGCGACGAGACAAAGCATCGCAATAACATTTTCTTTACCCTTCTTGTGTTTAATGACATAAGGGAAAGTCTCAATGAATTCAACCCATTTAGCATGTCTACGATTCAGTTTAGCTTGACTTTTAATATGTTTCAAAGATTCATGATCAGAATGTATAACAAATTCTTTGGGCCATAAATAATGTTGCCATGTCTCTAAAGTCCGAACAAGAGCATATAATTCTTTGTCATAAGTAGAATAGTTCAGACTAGGCCCACTCAATTTTTCGAAAAGTATGCAACAGGTTTGCCATCTTGTAATAACACACCTCCTAATCCAATTCCACTAGCATCACATTCAAGCTCAAAAGTCTTATTAAAGTCAGGAAGTTGGAGTAAAGGAGCATGTGTCAACTTATCTTTCAATACCGTGAAGGCTTCTTCCGTATGCGGTACCCCAAACAAAAGGCACATCCTTCTTTGTAAGCTCATTGAGAGGTGCAGCAATGGTGCTAAAGTCTCTCACAAACGCCTATAGAAACCAGCGAGTCCAAGAAAACTCCTCACTTGTGTGACCGTTTTGGGCTGCGGCCAACTCTCAATAGCTTCAATCTTGGCTTTATCAACTTCAATTCCTGTGGAGTAACAACATAGCCAAGAAAAGATACTCGGTCGGTGCAAAAGGTGCACTTCCCAAGGTTACCAAACAAACGTGCATCACGAGAGCATTAAAAACAGCACGTAAATGTTCCAAATGTTCTTCCAAAGATTTGCTATAAATCAGTATATCATCAAAGTAAACTACCACAAATCGTCCAATGAAAGCACGTAAAACTTCGCTCATTAATCTCATGAAAGTACTAGGTGCATTAGTTAACCCAAAAGGCATGACTAACCACTCATATAATCCAAACTTAGTTTTAAATGCTGTTTTCCATTCATCTCCCAATTTCATACGAATTTGATGGTATCCACTACATAAATCAACTTTGGAGAATATTGTAGAGCCACTTAATTCATCAAGCATATCATCTAGCCTAGGAATAGGATGACGATAACGAATAGTAATATTATTAATGCCTCTACAATCAACACACATACGCCGACGTACCATCCTTTTTAGGCACTAGTATAATAGGAACAGCACAAGGACTAAGAGATTCGCGTATATAACCTTTGTCGAGCAGCTCCTGTACTTGACGATAATCTCCTTCGTCTCCTCGGATTGGTACGGTATGGTGCACGGTTGGGTAGCGATGCAGGGAATTAAGTCAATTTGATGCTCAATCCCTCGAATAGGTGGTAATCCGGTGGCACGCCTTGTGGGAAGACGTCGCGAACTCCTGCAAAATGTTAGTGACAACAGGGGCAAAGAGGAAGGCACGTCCTCGAATGAAAATAATGCCTCTTTGCACACAAAAGCATAGCAAACAGATTTGCTAGAATCTAGCTCATCAATATCAGATTTGGTGGCAAATAAACATGCACTTTTCAGTTTAATTTCGAAGCAACATTAGATGGTTTATTATTAGGCTTCATTTGTTGCTCAAATTCTTTTGCCACAATCTGATTTTCACTCTTATTTTCTCCTGTTTTGCTTTATTAGCTCTATTAATATCATCTTTCAAAATGGAATCAGGAGTCATAGGAAGCAAAGTAATATTTTTATCCTTGTGAACAAGAGTATACTGATTGTTTCTACCATGGTGTACAGAATTTTTATCAAATTGCCATGGTCTACCAAGTAATAAGGAACATGCTTGCATAGGTACCACATCACAATCAACATAATCAGCATATGTAGAGATACTAAAATACACACGAACAAAGACGTGTTACCTTAACCTTGCCGCTGTTGTTGAACCATTGGATGTAGTAAGGATGTGGATGTGGTCTTGTGGTGAGAGAAAGCTTCTCCACCATATCCATGCTAGCCAAGTTGTTGCAGCTCCCTCCATCTATGATGACGCGAATAGAACGCTCCTTCACAACTCCTTTGTATGGAACAAGTTATGCCTCTGATTTTGCTCAGCTTGTGTAACCTGCACACTCAAAACACGTTGAGCAACTAAACATTCATACTGTCGGCATCTTGAGCAGCCATGTATTGCATCTCATGATCAGAATCATCTCCACCGTGTTCTTCATGTGTAATAAGAGCCAAAGTCTCTTCATCATAGTCACTAGCGGACTCATACCCACCATCCTCAAGAGCAATCATCACACGCTGAGATTGGCATTCTCTCATAAAATGTCCTCTTCCCTTACAACGACGACAAATAATATCACTTGTGTGCCCTGTTGACGCCATGGAAGAAGAAGAGCTCTGTGCAGGTGTACTCTTGGCAGATAGTGGTGGTTGTGCCTGCTTTCTTGTATCACGGTTGGAGGTGGCAGCCGACGGAGGTGCCGGTGTAGTAGAACGTGTGGAAGTAGATGATGCACGTGGTGTCCATGATGAAGGTCGACCTGCAGAAAAGTTAGTCCGCGCCAAGGCCTGTCGATCCTGCACTTCACGTTCAGCTTTACAAGCAAGATGGAATAATCGAGTGATATTATTATAATCCTTGTAGTCTAGAATGGTCTGAATCTCTATTTAATCCACCCAGAAAACGTGCAAGCATAGCTTCATTCTCCTCAACAATACCACATCTAATCAAGCCAGTTTGTAATTCCTGATAATATTCTTCTACCGAATTTTTTCCTTGTCTTAAGCGCTGCAATTTTTGAAGTAATTCACACTGATAATATGGTGGAACCCAACGAGTACGCATAGCAGTTTTCAAAGCAGCCCAAGTAGCTGGAACAGGATATAATCTACAATGTTCAGACCACCAAACACATGCAAAGCTAGTGAAAGCACAAACAGCAGCAGGAACACGTCTCTCCTCAGGATATTGTAAACATGTAAATCGTTGTTCAGTTTCTAATTCCCAAGTAAGATATATATCAGAACATATCTACCCTCAAATGGTGGAATATTCAATTTCAGTTTAGGGAGATGGTCATGATCTCGTACTCAAGGGGAGCCGAACATTGCCATTATTTGCATGTGGACGACCTGGTGGTTGTGGTGTGGTGGTTGCACGTAGTTCGATGTTGATCAACCTCATCCTCGTAAGCTCTCACATAATCATCCTCCCCACCGCAGCAGCAGGAGCCATGAAGTATCAACAAAGAGCACCAGCAGCTTGGCCAGGCTGAAGAGGGACACGGGAAGCTCGGCGGAGGGCTGTTTCGCGATGTGGAGGTAGTCCTTGTTGTTGTAGTAGAGGTGCGTTAGGTGCAGCCGGTGGTGGTGGTGGTAGACGCGCGAGCAATTCATTAAACTTGTTATCGAGCTTTGTTTCGAACGCCTTCTCAATGCCATCTATCTTCTCCATGGCCTCTTCAAATCTATTTAGCACATCGTCCACCTGCCCACTCATCATTTGTTGAAACTTATCATGTAGCGCTTTGTTTGTCATGTTCTCCCAGTCAGTCTCATCGGCTTGTGATCCTGCCATGGTTAGCAGCAATAGAAACACACAAGAATATGATTCGACAGACTACTAGGAAGTGGTGGTGGTGGTGTGGTGGACAGTCACAAAACCGTCAAGCAAATCTCAAATTCTTACCAGTTCTTACCCAAAGAAGGCGGTGATCGGCAACCGATGTAGTCAAAACTCTCAAAGCTTGGATAGAGCGATTACTGTGGAGAGTCAAACATACGATGTAGATGTATGTGGAGCTGGGAAGGCTTATAATATGGTAGCAAAAAGGGTCAGCAATAATCAATTCAGAGATGCAAAGTTGAATAAACGCTCAGTGCAAAACCAAGCATTCAGAGGTGATTCACCAAACAAGTTATCAGTCATCAAGCATAGGGTGTGACAAAGGATTGTGACATGGCATGTAAGCATAGATTGATCAAAATCAAGGTCATCATGAAACAAACATGTAAGCGTGAGGTAGTGATGCAAATATGTGTGACAAGAGAATAAGCATTTACCTCAAGATCATAGCAATCATGTATAAAGCTCGACAAATGGTCGATGGTAGGCATAGGAAGTATTCACAACACCAAATAAAATGAAGTGTCTAAACACATGGGTCAAGTGCAAGACAATCCAAGCATAATGTGCATAGGGTGTAGTGAACATATTGTGGCACTCAACACAATAGAAAGAGCAATTGTTCATCATGTGTGAGGCAATCAAGTCAAGCATGTAGCAATCAATGGGATATGGCATATGTGAAGAATGATATTGGTGCAACCAACCATATGATAGTAGCAAGTAGTCAAGAATTGGATGCAACACCCAAGGTATATATATATCATGAAGCATGGAAATGTGGCAATCATTGGTGAAAATATCTCGAACATATGCGGGCAAATGTGCAAGCAACACATGAAGTATGATCCACAATATCAAGCTCAAGAAGGATGTCACCTTGAAGTGTGTCGTTGTGCATTCTTCACAATGCCGAAGTGGAAGCAAATCGATGTAGAAAGCGAGTCATGGTAGAATGTGAGGCCGCTCTCAGGCTCGAATGGTCAACTCACGTGAAGTGGAAGTCGACACAAGGTCCAAGTATCCTACACATGCACATAACAAAACAAAGAACGTTATGCACATGGTAGATAAACATCATCCATCATGATGGTTCTCATCTTTGCACAAAACCATTAGAAGCACAAGTGCATGAATAATATGATGCAACAATGGCTAAATTCATGGCACTAGGTATATGGTGCAAAAGTAGAACAAGCATGCTACAAGAATTATGTCAAAATCTCCAAATATATGCGAGAATGCTATGAGGCAATCTCATGAGCAAGAGAATCATTGTTGCACTCAATACATGGCAAATCATCTAGCATGGGGAGGCAACACATAGAGATATATGACAAAACAATATGAATCATGTACAAAGCATATAGATGGTTGTCATCAACCGCATGAAATGGTGATGCAACATAAGCAAGCATAGTAATCAAGTGTGCAAACTAGTGGAGGCGAAGATGCAACACACTAGAAGAAATCATGTCAATCATGTCATGTAAACAAATAATAGGCATAGGAATGCACATGACATATACATGAACCACGAACAAAACAAGATCATAGTGTCATCATAGGCATGGACAAAGCAATCATGGCAATACCAAACAATATCTCCACCAGCTTGCAAATACACATACATGTACTAGAATCAATCATCATGTGTAATGCAAGCATGGGTCACAAATGCATGGCAAAGGCATAGGAATGGGCATATCATGCAAAGTGAACATGGCAAGATGGGCAAAGGATATATAATGGACAACTACCCATAACCATGTGAGGGCCATGTAGAAGAATCATGAAGTGTTTGCTGAAGAGAAGCGGTGGGAAAGGTAATCCATGGGATCCCAAATCATCGTTGCTCTCTAGAGCTCGTTTGTCAACTCGTGGGATTGCGAGGTAGACAAGTATTCATAGGTACCTACACAAAAGACACAAACCAAAGAAATTGTCTGGCGTGGTAAATGTACATCATCCATCATGATGTGTGTGCACGTGTGATTAACCTGATAAGCATCGCTCAAAAGAAATTTGATGCATGGTATAAGAACATGTCATCCATCATGAAAGAATAGTTATTATGTATGACACGATGCGGACCAAATTGAGAATGCATGTATATGGCACATCAATATCATGTTTATTCATGGGGAGCATATGGTGCACACAAGTATTGGGATCATGCAATGTATAGGATGAATCAAAATCTCCTAAAATGTATGAGGAAACTATAGGGATCTCCTCATGAGCAATATAGGAAACATCATATGGAGAAAATGGAAAACATCAAAACAATGCATATCGAAGCTAGGTAGTTATGGCATGGCATATGAGATAAATGATGCAAAGGCATATCAATATCATCACAAGAAAAACAAATGCCAATAACCATGGGCTTCATCTATACCATATGTGCAAATTGGGTTCATTTTAATGGCATATATAGTCACTATGAAGAGATTGCAAATAAGACATATGGTTGATCTCATGCATAGCATATGACAAGTCATGATTATCAAACATGATGTGACCTAAAGAATTGTCACAAGAAATCCTATGTAACATGGCATCACTACTAATAGACTCCACATGAGAATCATCATATTCATCATAAATGGGCAAATCATCACATGGGAAATCATACTAGCATGGTAAGGTACTAGGTGGATCAACATCATGCAAGCAATCAATGTCAAGAATGTCCACTAGTGGGACTTGAGCATCACCTTCACCTATGTTACCTTTGTCATTCCACTCAAGTGGTGTAGGTGAGGTGGGAAAGACCAAATGGTGGTCATCTTCATCTTGATGGAACCATGTGGGTGCATCATAGTCCACTGGCCATCGTCTTGTCAAAGGGGAGGACAAATCGTCGAGGATCGGCGTCATCATAAATGGGACCTAGCACCAAATGAGAAGACACAATAGAGCTAGAGGTCAAGTCGTTAGAAATGCAAATGGCCTCCACGAGACCTATCCATATCCACTCTCTCTATGTGGTGGTTCACTCACTCCCTCAAAGTAGGTGCACTCAAAGTCATATGGTGGAGTCACTCATCTCACTCAAGTGGTGGGGGTTGTGGCTCTCCTCATGGGATTGTGGCAACACATCATATATAGGGCTAGTGGTGAAGGCACTCTCACTCGCAATATGGTGGCACAAGTCCTCAATCATCATCGTCGCATTTTCTAGAGGTGAAATACTCAACCATCTCATCATAAATGCGCCATGGATGAAGGCGAAGATGGCATCATCACTCTCCTCCATGACCGAAGGAAAATCCCATGCTCGATCATCTCGTCATCTCGTCGTGTGTGGATGAAGGCCGAGATGGCACATCCTCCTCCATGGTAGAAGGAAAATCCGTCTCGATCATGTATCCCGCCGTCGCCGTGGATGAAGGCCGAAGATGGCACATCATCCTCTCGCCTCAAAGATGGAAGCATCATCCTTGCTCGCCACCTTGTCCCTTGCCTCCAAAGCTTGGTCCTTGAAGGTCTCCGTGGTCGTTTGTCGCCATACCATCTTGAAAAAGAATCAAGTAGACTCGGCATCATCAATGCCACAAAGAGGGATGGCGGTGAAGTTGCACTTGGGAGCATCGTCTTGGAGCTTGTCGGGCTTGGACATCTTGGTGGTACTAGCCTCATGCTGTCGTAGAGCTTAGTGCATGTGAAGTGTGCTTGGGGTGGAGAAGCCTTGTTCATGAATTCTTGTTCCGCTTGAGAGCACCAATGTAGTATTCATCGATGGACTTGTAGTTCTCGAGGAATGGTCTTGGAGATGTCGTTGTGCAATCCCATCATGAAGTGGAACTTCATTGACATGGGAGATCGTCCATGAAGCTCGTCATAGAGCAATCTTCATCTCCTTGAAGTACGTCGATGGACTTGGATCCTTGGATGGTGTTCTCAATTGGCGTCGAGATTGTTCGTGTAGGTTGGAGGCACGAACTCTCGCCATAAGCTCTCTTCATCTTGGGCCAACTCATCTCGTAGCACTCCAGAAGGTGTGTGAAGCCACCATGTCGGCGTAGTCATGGAAGTTTCTTGTGGCGCACTTCACTTGATCTTGGGAGGAACTTGATGTAGCTTGAGGTAGTCGTCCATCGCGCTCCCCTCGAGGTACTCCTCGGGTTCTGAGTCCATAGAAAGGAATCTCATGGTCGATGTCGAGGAGTCGTAGTAGCTCGTGGAAATCGCGGACTTGAGCTTGGAGCTTCTCTTGGCGTAGTCTTGGGGTGCTTGTTGGCGAAGATGCGAATATCCGGCGAAGATGCCTTGAAGTCGCTTGGCGAAGATGCCAAGGAGATGGTAAATCGTTGGCGGTTGTTGATGTTGAGCTCTTGACCTTCCGTTCTTGATGATGGTGTCGATGCCGATGTGATGTTGCGGAGATGGTCGCTGGAAGGATGTGCTCTTGGCGTCTTCTCGAAGATGAGGAAGATCGCTTATGGGACTTGATGAGGTTTGATCTCCTCCATTTTAGCTTGCATCTTGGCGTCGTAGTTGTTTTCCATGGCATCGAACTCGTCGTTGTTGTTGTAGACCGAAGATGAAATGCCTTGCCTATCCATCACAAGACTCGATGAGGTGAGTAGGAAATGAGATAAACAATACCAAGTTACCTTTTCCCAAAGTTGAGGATGTATCGTTTCACTCAATGTGAGATGAAAGAATAGTGGAATTGGTACGGACTTTCCTCCCACCTATCAAGTAAAGCTTATGGTAGAGCTTCGGTGAGGATAGTGGCACAAAATTTGATGCAAAATGTTAGCAAGAGTCAATAATGTTGAAAGAGATTCACAAATTATAGCGAAACAAGTAGACCAATAGCAATATGTGCTGCGAAACACACCACGGATAGATAAATGGGGCCGTGCAACCAAGAGAATGAGCTCAAAATGTGAATCCACCAAAAGCGCTCGTGTTGCACAACTCAAGAGGCAGCTAACGTGATTGCTCAATAGGCGGATCACGACACTTGTGCACAACCTATAAGATGCAAAATGGATAAACTTTCTATCCAAGTATGCTATGTATGGTTCCGGTGTTTCCTCACAATGATCCAAGATGATCAAGTATGATAATCTTATATACAGTGTGGTATGATGCTATGGCACTTGCTTACAAGCTTCTTTGCTCTTTCTCTCTTTTGGCAAAAACTTTTTTCTCTTTTTTTTTTGGCCACTTTGCACAATGCACAAACCAAGATAGCTTTTATTGTATGTCTGAGAGCGATATTGTGACACAATGGATGATATGATGATACCAAGATGATATGGTATGTATGCAATGGATGGTGTAGATCACTAATGTGCACAAATAACGTTGCGGCAATACTCAAATGGCTAGTCTCGATAGGCAAATATAAAATGGGCTAGGGTTATCAATGCAATTTGCAGGGGAATATACAATGGTGTCATCGAGGTTACCGTCGCTTGCGATGATGAGTGGCGGTGTTCTTGATGTAGATATCAAGATGATGGAGACTCGTCCCTAAGTGGCGAAACACCTTAGGAAGCGGAAAAACCATGAACTCAAATCTCAAATGACAAATGTCAAATGGTGGTAGCGGGAATGCGGTGGTGGTTTTACGCCGTAATGCGGAAGTGGAATGATGGGCTGTACACCGCATGCCGGAGTTGAAGTTGCGTCCTAAGTAGCGAAACACCTTAGGAACACAAGCCACAACTCAAACAAGCTCAAACAACTATTCGGTTAAGTTGGGTTGCCGGAAGTGTATGGTGGGCAGGTTATGTGGAAGTGGTGGTGGTGGTTGATGAAGAAGCAATGCGTCCTAAGTGGCAGAAACACCTTAGGAGACTCAATCTACTCAAGCAACCACTAATGCTATAGAACAAATTGGTTGAGTTGCGAAGTCGGTGGTGGTTATGCGGAGGATGTGGCGGAAGCCTAGGCAAAGATGCCAAAGTTCACAAAATTTGATGGAGTCAAATGGTGATGGTAGTATTTTTATGGGAAGGGGATGTCAATAGCTTCCGAGCTAAGAGCGTCAAAATCGGACTCGGATGAATTAGTTATGGGCAAAGCGGTGAAACTCGAGCTGAAACTGGGTAGGGCGGTAGTATTCTAGGAACGGTAGTATTACCGCTCGTATGATAATACCGCTTGGAACAGTGACCAATGCCTTTATTCAATTTTTAAAATCTGGCTCGGGAGAAATGATGCACGCTTGGAAATGATGATAGTACCTTTAAGGTGCTAATGGTAGTACCGCTTGGAAGAAGCTGATAATCTGCTTCGTGTGATTTTAACCAAATCCGGATAGAGGTAGCGATTTTTGGGCGGAAATGGATGATTTAGGTCAAAGTGGAGAGATTTCGTGGATGGAAATGGGAAAACTTGGGGAATGCTAGATCCACTTGAAACCAAGCAAATCCACGGATCAAAATCAACAAAACATCATCAAACTAACAAATCACAAAAAAATTTGGGGCTATTTTTGGTGGGGATTTTCGGTTTAGGACAGAAATCAACAAAATCAAGCTAGAAAAGAGGGGGTAGGGCTCCAAAAACGTGATCAACCTAAACAGATCCATAGATGATGTGGGTGGAACCCTCGTGGGCGATCTTTCACGTTTGGAGTGGGATCCTCGAAGAACCGATGATCACGGGAGAACGGAAGAAATCACAAGGAAACACTCAAGAACAAGTTCAATCACATCCACTGAACAATCAAACACACAGATCACAAGGTACAGACAACAAAGGAAAGATACAAGGTAAGGTTCATCTCAAAGAGGAGGTCTTGATGATATCCTAGGCGGATCTTCCCGCAAGAAGTCTTGATGATATCCTGGGATCTTCTCACGGAGGTCTTGAACTCCATGGGAGTAGTAGTCTCTCTCTCTCAAGAGTAGAGGTAGAGCAAAGCTCACCTAAGAATGAGCTATCATGTTTGCTAACCCTAGAAATGAAGTGGGTGGTCTATTTATAGTCTAAGCCACGAAAGGGGTAAGTGGGAGAGGGATACAAGGCCAAGGCCCGGCTGCACAGGCGGGGCCAGTGATACGGGCTCATTGACCGGTAGTACCGCTTATTGATAATCACACCTTGAGGTAGTATTGCAGCTTGGGTGGCTTTAGCGGTAGTGCCGGCGAATTGGGCGGTAATACGCTCGCTCGATACCATAGATGATGTAGGGTGGAACCCTACGTGGACGATCTTTCACGTTTGGAGTGGGATCCCTCGAAGAACCACGATGAACCGCAGGGGAAGAGCGGAGAGAAATCTGAAACACTCAAGACAAGTCAATCACATCCACTAGACAATCAAACACACAAGATCATAAGGTACATGAACAACAAGGGAAAGATACAAGGTAAGGTTCATCTCAAGAGGAGGTCTTGATGATATCTGAGAGCGGATCTTCCCGCAAGAGATCTGATGATATCCAGCAGGGATCTTCTCACATGGAGTCTTGAACTCCATGGGGTGTGATCTCTCTCTCTCTCAAGAGTAGAGGTAGGAGCAAAGCTCACCTAAGAATGAGCTATCATATTTGCTAACCTAGAAATGAAGTGGAGTGGTCTATTTATAGTCTAAGCCACGAAGGGGTAAGTGGGAGGGAGGATACAAAGCCAAGGCCCTTTGACTCTTATCCAGGCAGAACCATTAATCTTGGGCTCATGACCCGATAGTACCCTTGGCTGACAATGCCGCTTGGAGAAGCGGTAGTACCGCTTGGGTGTAGCCTTAGCGGTAATGCAAGCTTGGAGTGGGCCAGTAGTACCGGCTCGTTACGGGCCCGGCCGAGGTTCTCTTCCTCCTTCTCTTCCATGCTTCCTACGCGGACGGTGTAGTGGATTCCTTGGCGCTTGCACTCCTCCTCGACATCCGTGAAATCCCGACAATACTTATGCATGCACAGGAGAAGTGTCAAGTAGTATACTATCCTCGAAGGTGTCAAGTGAACACGTGTAAAGGAGAGATTCACCTTTATGTATAAAGTAGAGGTTGCGTGTCCTTATGGCGGACTCTTGACATGGTGATGACCGTGAATGCTCCGCATCATATATGGAGAAGAATTTCGTGGCCCTTGGGGAGGTCCAAATCAACCTAACTCTTGTTTCCCCACATACGGACTCTAAAACAGCCTATACTTAAGTATTTCGAAATTACATGGGCTGGCCCACTAATAGGTGACATAACACCTAGAATAGCCTCGGGACGACATTTATGAAGTAGCATCTTGTATATTTCGTCCAGGCTTCATTTCCATATGGTGGCTTCAAAGTCCTGAAATCATCACTTGTAACTCGTTCTTGTATTGGGTGTCAGTCAGAATCATCTCCACCGTGTTCTTCATGTGTAATAGAGCCAAGTCTCTTCATCATAGTCACTAAGACTCATACCCACCATCCTTAGTAGCAATCATCACTGCGCTGAGATTGGCATTCTCTACTAAAATGTCCTCTTCCCTTATGACGACAAATAATATCCTTGTGTGCCTTACTGTGGCCATGGAAGAAAGAGCTGCAATGTGGTGACGGTGTGCTCTTGGCGAGATAGTGGTGGTTGTGCCTTTCTTGTATCATGGTTGGAGGTGGCAGCCCGACGGAGGTGCGGTGTAGTAGAGCGTGTGGAAGTAGATGATGCGTGGTGTCCATGATGGTCGACTGCGAGAAAAGTTAGTTAGCCAGCACTTTTGTCGATCCTGCACTTCACGTTCAGCTTTACAAGCAAGATGGAATAATCGAGTGATATTATTATAATCCTTGTAGTCTAGAATGGTGCGATCTCTATTTAATCCACCGAGCGTGCAAGCATAGCCATTCTCCTCAACAATACCACATCTAATCAAGCAGTTTGTAATTCACGATATCTTCTATGAAGATTTTTTCCTTGTCTTAAGCGCTGCAATTTTGAAGTAATTCACGCTGATAATATGGTGGAACAACGATGCATAGCAGTTTCAAAGCAGCCCAAGTAGCTGGAGCAGGATATAATCTACAATGTTCAGACCACCAAACTTGCAAAGCTGGTAAAGCACAATGACAGGAACACGTCTCTCCTCGGGATATTGTAAACATGTAAATCGTTGTTGGTTTCTAATTCCCAAGTAGATATATATAGGGAACATATACCCTCAAATGGTGGAATATTCAATTTCAGTTTAGGGAGATGGTCATGATCTCGTACTGAAGGGGCCGAACATTGCCATTATTTGCATGTGGGCGACACGGTGGTTGTGGTCTTTGGTGGTTGCACGTGGTCCCGATGTTGATCAACCTCATCCTCGTAGCTCTCCATAATCATCCTCCCCCATGCTGACGGGAGCCACGAAGTATCAACGGCACCGGTGACTTGGCCATTTGAAGAGGACACGGGAGAGCTTCGTGGAGGGCTGTTCGCGATGTGGAGGTAGTCCATGTTGTTGTAGTAGAGGTGCGTTAGGTGCAGGCGGTGGTGGTGGTGGTAGCCTTGCAGCAATTCATTAAACTTGTTATCGAGCTTTGTTTGACCTTCTCAATGCCATCTATCTTCTCCGGCCTCTTCAAATCTATTGCTTTGTCGTCCACCTGCCCACTCATCATTTGTTGAAACTTATCATGTAGCGCTTTGTTTGTCATGTTCTCCGGTCGATCTAAATCGACTTGTGATCTGCCATGGTTAGCGACAATAGAAACACACAGAATATGATTGACGGACTACTAGGAAGTGGTGGTGGTGGTGGTGGGTGATCACAAAAGCCGTCAAGCAAATCTCAAATTCTTACCAGTTCTTACCCGTATTGATGGTGATCGGCAACCGATAGTCAAAACTCTCAAAGTTTGGATAGAAGCGATTACCGAGGGAGAGTCAAGCATACGATGTAGGTATGTGGGCTGGGAGGCTTATAATATGGTAGCAAAAAATTGACAATAATCAATTCGAGAGATGCAAAGTTGAATAAGCGCTCAACTGACGATGCTGGCGCTGGTTACAAGCTAGACACGTGCTGAGGCAGAGCCTAGAACACTAACAAAATCACGGTTGCCTGGAAACAGCGACACACTGGAATAATTTTTTTTAGCACTTTTTTTCGCTTCTTTTTTAACGCTGCTCTTTTTTAGAAAAATCACTATAATGGTAGTGTCTCAAAACTCTTCCCGGTCAAGCCGGCAGGGATGAGCACAATTTTTTTAGACAAATTTTTTTTCATTGCCGGACCCAAAAACTGGAAGCGGGTCAAAAAACTTTCTATAATGGCCATTGTCTCAATACGCAGAAACACCTAAAAATAGGATAGCGAAATTTTTTTACGACAAAGTGCGTTTTGACAATGGTGGTGGTATATCTGAAACCTAATATGCAAGGCTTCCGGATTGGTGGTGGATATATGGTGGTGGTATATGACAGCGGTGGTGGTATATAGTAGCGGTGGTGGTATATGGATCTGAGTTGGTGGTGGTATATGGATACAGTTGAGAAGCGGTGGCGGATAAGCAATGGTGGTAGATGGCAAAGGCGATGATGATAGTGCGGCGTGACAACTTATGACCAGAACTTCGAAACTCTAAAAGACTAATAAGACCAGCAACTTGACACGACAATGCACCCATAAATTCAACAAGCAAAACCCTAAAAAGATTATGCAAGGCTCGAGATTGGTTGGATATGATGAACTAACTAATTTTTTTTGTGGCTTTTGCGTGGACAATAGGTATGAAGAAACAGACTGATCTAAACTACGAAAAGCGTAAAATCTCTTGACACGGAAATCGATACCACTTGATAGAGGCAAAGGTGTCCCGTCTTTCGATGAGATGTTGGTTTCGCTTTGGAGAAACTTTGACGATCCGACTACGAGCGTGCGAGGATGTCGCCTTAGCAATCGCTAAACCAACTCGAGGGGTTATTGACCGCCGAACACGATCAACGACCACGAGGGTCTGTTTCCTGCGAGCAAGCGAAGAACAAGCAAAACTGAGATTGCAATCTGGATATTGCGATATAAGATGAAGGCTTTATTGATCAGGTGGGGTTACGTGGCGCCTTTATGCAGTCGATTGAACACACAAGCGAAATGCTGCGAAGTTGCAGCTATGGCGAACTTTTAATCTAAACAAAACCCAAGGTCTAATGGTGCCCTAAGGGCATATATATGGAGGAAGAGAATTTCGTGGCCCTTGGGGAGGGTCAAAATCAACCCTAACTCTTGTTCCCCACATACGGACTCTAAAACAGCCTATACTTAAGTATTTCGAAATTACATGGGCTGGCCCACTAATAAGTGACCTTGCACCTAGAATAGCCTCGGACGACATTTATGAAGTAGCATCTTGTATATTTCGTCCAAGGCTTCATGCACCAATATGGTGGCTTCAAAGTCTGAAATCATCACTTGTAACTCCGTTCTTGTTCCTTGCATGGCATTATCTCCATGCTTGTTCTTGCTCAATGTCCATCCTTCTCCAAGCTAGGGCCTTCATTTGTAAGCAAAACAAATGTATCCAATTTAAGCACATCATATTCTCATGAACATTAGAATCATTACCAAAAGCGAAAGTACACGATAATTTAATTTGGGCGTCTTGTGACTCTAGTAATTGGTCCAGTATAGCATTAGGGGCATGGAATTGTAACAATGGTATTGATGTCCTCATCATTTATATTTAGCATTCATAAACTCAATGTTTTCCTTAGTTATCTTGCATTTTAAAATCAATTCAATACGTTCTTTATCAAAATTAACCCTCCGAAGATGGAAGAGGCAACAAATCAATAGGTGCCGCGAGGTAGGAAGCCATACACAATTTCAAAAGGGCACATCTTAGTAGTAGAATGCAATGAGCGATTATAAGCAAATTCAATATGAGCAAGCATTCTTCCCACATTTTCTTATTATTCTTCAAAACAACCCTCCTTTGTTAGAGTGAAACCTAAAACCAAAGTCCATAAGGTATCCTCGGAACATAGAGCCGCGAGCAAGGCATATATAAACCATGAGGATTGAGTAAATGACTTGGCTTTTTTGACATGTAGTCTGGCCCGAGCAACCATCAACATCCCGTCATCTTTGTGAAAGAAATGTGTAGCAAGTATCCTCCAAGTCTTCCTTGGCGTAAAAAGTGTCGATAATCCTCCTCCATAAGCACTGCAACAACAAAAACCCGAGCGAGCTAAGCGAGATGCATAAACACAACCTGGTACAAAACCATCATTAATAACGAACTTGTTCCATGTTCTTCCTTCTTTACAATTCGCATTACATCTTTAAAATCAGCATCATGCACATATTGATCTTTGATGGTCTCCAAACCAAATATTTTGAAGTCAAGTTGTGAAAGCATAGTATATGACGAGACAAAGCATCACAATAACATTTTCTTTACCCTTCTTGTGTTTAATGACATAGGGAAAGTCTCAATGAATTCAACCCATTTAGCATGTCTCACGATTCAGTTTAGCTTGACTTTTAATATGTTTCAAAGATTCATGATCAGAATGTATAACAAATTCTTTGGGCCATAAATAATGTTGCCATGTCTCTAAAGTCGAGACAAGAGCATATAATTCTTTGTCATAAGTAGAATAGTTCAGACTAGGCCCTCAATTTTTGAGAAAAGTATGCAACAGGTTTGCCATCTTGTAATAACACACCTCTAATCCAATTCCACTAGCATCACATTCAAGCTCAAAAGTCTTATTAAAGTCAGGAAGTTGGAGTAAAGGATGTGTCAACTTATCTTTCAATACCGTGAAGGCTTCTTCCTGTGCGGTACCCCAAACAAAAGCACATCCTTCTTTGTAAGCTCATTGAGAGGTGCAGCAATGGTGCTAAAGTCTCTCACAAGCGCCTATAGAAACCAGCGAGTCCAAGAAAACTCCTCACTTGTGTGACCGTTTTGGAATGCGGCCAACTCTCAATAGCTTCAATCTTGGCTTTATCAACTTCAATTCCACAATGGAGTAACAACATAAAGAAAAGATACCGGTCGATTGCAAAAGTGCACTTCCCAAGGTTACCAAACAAGCGTGCATCACGTAGAGTATTAAAAACAGCGTAAATGTTCCAAATGTTCTTCCAAGATTTGCTATAAATCAGTATATCATCAAAGTAAACTACCACAAATGCGTCAATAAATACGTAAAACTTCGTTCATTAATCTCATGAAAGTACTAGGTGCATTAGTTAACCAAAAGCATGACTAACCACTCATATAATCCAAACTTAGTTTTAAATGCTGTTTTTCCATTCATCTCCCAATTTCATACGAATTTGATGGTATCCACTACGCAAATCAACTTTGGAGAATATTGTGAAACCCATAATTCATCAAGCATATCATCTAGCCTAGGAATAGGATGGCGATAACGAATAGTAATATTATTAATGCCTCTACAATCAACACACATACATGACGTACCATCCTTTTTAGGCACTAGTATAATAGGAACAGCACAAGGACTAAGAGATTGGCGTATATAACCTTTTCAGCCGACTCTGTACTTGACGCATAATCTCCTTCGTCTCCTCTGGATTGGTGCGGTGGTGCGGTTGGGTAGCGATGCACGAATTAAATCAATTTGATGCTCAATCCCTCGAATAGGTGGTAATCCGTTGCGCGTCTTGTGGGAAGGCGTCGAACTCCTGCAAAATGTTAGTGACAACAGGGGGCAAAGAGGAAACACGTCCTCGAATGAAAATAATGCCTCTTGCACACAAAAGCATAGCAAACAGATTTGCTAGAATCTAGCTCATCAATATCAGATTGGTGGCAAATAAACATGCACCAGGTTTAATTTGGAAGCAACATTAGATGGTTTATTATTAGGCCATTTGTTGCTCAAATTTTTGCCACAATCTGATTTTCACTCTTATTTTCTCCTGTTTTGCTTTATTAGCTCTATTAATATCATCTTTCAAAATGGAATCGGAGTCATAGGAAGCAAAGTAATATTTTATCCTTGTGAACAAAAGTATCTTGATTGTTTCTACCATGGTGTACAGAATTTTATCAAATTGCCATGGTCTACCAAGTAATAAGGAACATGCTTGCATAGGTACCACATCACAATCAACATAATCAGCATATGTAGAGATACTAAAATACACACAGCAGATGCGTGTTACCTTAACCTTGCATTTGTTGTTGAACCATTGGATGTAGTAAGGATGTGGATGTGGTCTTGTGGTGAGAAAGCTTCTCCACCATATCCATGCTAGCCAAGTTGTTGCAGCTCCCTCCATCTATGATGGCGCGAATAGAACGTTCCTTCACAACTCCTTTGTATGGAACAAGTTATGCCTCGATTTTGCTCAGCGTGTAACTGCACACTCAAAACACGTTGAGCAACTAAACATTCATACATGGCATCTTGGCAGCCATGTATTGCATCTCATGATGAAATCATCTCCACCGTGTTCTTCATGTGTAATAAAGAGAAGTCTCTTCATCATAGTCACGCGGACTCATACCCACCATCCTCGTGCTTGATCATCACCTTACTGTGAGATTGGCATTCTCTCATAATGTCCTCTTCCTTACAGCGGCGACAAATAATATCACTTGTGTGCCTGTTGGCCATGGAAGAAGAAGAGCTGTGTAGGCCCGACAGGTGTACTCTTGGCAGATAGTGGTGGTTGTGCACCTTTCTTGTATCCGCGGTTGGAGGTGGCGCCGACGGAGGTGCCGGTGTAGTAGAGCGTGTGGAAGTAGATGATGCGCGTGGTGTCCATGATGAATGGAGCCTGCGGAAAAGTTAGTCAGCGCCAGGCACATCGATCTGCACTTCACGTTCACTTTACAAGCAAGATGGAATAATCGAGTGATATTATTATAATCCTTGTAGTCTAGAATGGTTGAGATCTCTCTATTTAATCCACCCGAAAAGCGTGCAAGCATAGCTTCATTCTCCTCAACAATACCACATCTAATCAAGCGGTTTGTAATTCTGATAATATTCTTCTACCGAATTTTTCCTTGTCTTAAGCGCTGCAATTTTTGAAGTAATTCACCTTGATAATATGGTGGACCCAGCATCGCATAGCAGTTTTCAAGCAGCCAAGTATTTGGGCAGGATATAATCTACAATGTTGGACCACAAACACATGCAAAGCTAGGTGAAAGCACAAGCACAGCGGGAACCGTCTCTCCTCGGGATATTGTAAACATGTAAATCGTTGTTCAGTTTCTAATTCCCAAGTAAGATATATATCAGGAACATATCTACCCTCAAATGGTGGAATATTCAATTCAGTTTAGGAGATGGTCATGATCTCGTACTGAAGGGGGCCAGACATTGCCATTATTTGCATGTGGGCGACCTGGTGGTTGTGGTGCTGGTGGTTGCGTGGTTCGATGTTGATCAACCTCATCCTCGTAAGCTCTCACATAATCATCCTCCCGCGTGGCCGGGGAGCCACGAAGTATCAGCGGCACCAGCGGCAGCTTTGAAGAGGGACTGCAGGAAGCTTCGGCGGAGGCTGTTCAGCGATGTGGAGGTAGTCCTTGTTGTTGTAGTAAGTGCGTTAAGTGCGGCCGGTGGTGGTGGTGGTAGGCAGCATGAGCAATTCATTAAACTTGTTCGAGCTTTGTTTGAGCCTTCTCAATGCCATCTATCTTCTCCATGGCCTCTTCAAATCTATTTAGCACAAATCCACACCCACTCATCATTTGTTGAAACTTATCATGGCGCTTTGTTTGTCATGTTCTCGATCAGGTCTCATCGGCTTGTGATCCTGCCATGGTTAGCGACAATAGAAACACACAAGAATATGATTGACGGACTACTAGGAAGTGGTGGTGGGGCTGTGGGTGTAACAATGGTATTGATGTCCTCATCAGAATCCCTACGGGGAACACGAAGAACGAGCGGAAGAACACGAGGGAAAACACGGGGAGAACGAGAGAGAGGCCACTCAACCGACAAGAAACCAATCACACAAGTGCTAGATTATTGAATACATAGAGTGGAACAAGATTCAAGGACAACAAAGGTAAGGATACAAGGGTAGCCGATCTTCTCCGAGAGGAGGTCTTGAGGGGTCCACCCTAGAAGGGGGTCTTGAATCCGCTTGGGGGATCTTCTCCGTAGAGGTCCTGATCTCGAAGGAGAAGTAGCCAAGTGGATGAGCAAAGGCTCTCACACCGAAATATGAGCAAATCCAAAGCTAGCCCTAACTAGGAGATGGAAGGGTCCTATTTATAGTCTTAGTGCAAATGGAAGTCAAACGAAGGGGTACATGGGCTTCAGCCGCAGATCGAGCGCTTGGACGTCCGGAGGCTCGGGAGGGTCCGGTCGTCCGGACGCAGCTTCGGACGTCCGTCTATTCTTTCTCGCCCGAGGTGTGTCGGTCGTCGTGTAGCGGGCGGTCGTCCAAGGGCTTGGGAGGGTCCGGACGTCCGGAGGCTATCGATCGTCCGTAGTTCAGCTCGGGTGATGGTCGTCCGGACGTCCGGTCAGCTCCGGTCGTCCGTAGGTTTGATTCGGTGTGAAGTTCGGACGTCCGAGGGCGTCGGACGTCCGTGTCTCTGAATCGTCGGACGTCCGGAAGGGTCGGACGTCCGTGTCCTGTAGCTTCAGCCTGCATCCTTCTTCCTCTTCGACATACTTGGGGTTCTCGCCGTCTTGGCTCTTGCAAGTAGTAGATCCTTGGTTCGCCTCCATGTACCTGATTACACATAGAGTTTCTGAATGAGGTAGTAGCCATGTCTCATGGGTAGAAATAAGAAGTTCGGAGAGGAGCGAGTTCACCTTATCTTCAATAGCCTTAGCTCGGGCTCTTGTCATGGGTCCCGGTGGTGTTGAGGGAGATGTAGGCATGTCCGTGGGGATGAGTGAGGGCTGTCCGCATCAGAGCATATCAATATCATCACAAGAAAAACAAATGCCAACAACCATGGGCTTGTCATCTATGCCATATGTGCAAATTGGGTTTATTTTAATGGCATATGCATAGTCACTATGGAGAGATTGCAAATAAGACATATGGTTGATCTCATGCATAGCATATGACAAGTCAAGCGGATTATCAAACATGATGTGACCTAAAGAATTGTCACAAGAAATCCTATGTAACATGGCATCACTACTAATAGACTCCACATGAGAATCATCATATTCATCATAAATGGGCAAATCATCACATGGGGAAATCATACTAGCATGAAGTAAGGTACTAGGTGGATCAACATCATGCAAGCAATCAATGTCAAGAATGTCCACTAGTGGGACTTGAGCATCACCTTCACCTATGTTACCTTCGTCATTCCACTCAAGTGGTGTAGGTGAGGTGGGAAAGACCAAATGGTGGTCATCTTCATCTTGATGGAACCATGTGGGGGGTGCATCATAGTCCACCATGGCCATCGTCTTGTCCAAAGGGAGGACAAAGTAAATCGAGGATCGGCGTCATCATAAATGGGACCTAGCACCAAATGAGAAGACACAATAGAGCTAGAGGTCAAGTCGTTAGAAATGCAAATGGCCTCACGAGACCTATCAACTATCCCACTCTCTCTATGTGGTGGTTCACTCACTCCCTCAAAGTAGGTGCACTCAAAGTCACATATGGTGGAGTCACTCATCTCACTCAAGTGGTGGGGTTGTGGCTCTCCTCACATGGGATTTGTGGCAACACATCATATATAGGGCTAGTGGTGAAGGCACTCTCACTCTCAATATGGTGGCACAAGTCACTCAAGTCATCATCGTCGCCGTGGTCAAGTGAAATACTCAACCATCTCATAAATGCCGCCATGGATGAAGGCCAAGATGGCACATCATCACTCTCGCCTCCAAAGATGGAAGCATCATCCTTGCTCGCCACCTTGTCCCTTGCCTCCAAAGCTTGGTCCTTGAAGGTCTCCGTAGTAAACGTGTCTCCGCAACATCTTGAAAAAGAGTCAAGGTAGACTCGGCATCATCAATGCCACAAAGAGGGATGGCGGTGAAGTTGCACTTGGGAGCATCGTCTTGGAGATTGTCGGGCTTGGACATCGTGGTGGTACTAGCCTCATGCTTGTCGAGAGCTTGGTCACCATGAAGTGTGCTTGGGGTGGAGAAGCCTTGGCCTTCATGAATTCTTGTTCCGCCTTGAGAGCACCAATGTAGTAGTCGTCGATGGACTTGAAGTTCTCGAGGAAGATGGTCTTGGAGATGTCATTGTGCAATCCCATCATGAAGTGGAACTTCATTGACATGGGGTAAATCCACGCCGCTCGTGCAGAAGGCAATCTTCATCTCCTTGAAGTACGCGTCGATGGACTTGGATCCTTGGATGGTGTTCTCCAATTGGCGTCGAAGTTGTTCCATGTAGGTTGGAGGCACGAACTCGCCGCAAAGCTCTCTTCATCTTGGGCCAACTCATCTCGTAGCACTCAGAAGGTGTGTGAAGCCACCATGTCGGCGTGAGTCGTGGAAGTTTCTTGTGGCGCACTTCACTTGATCTTCGGAGGAACTTGATGTAGCTTGAGGTAGTCGTCCATCAAGCGCTCCCACTCGAGGTACTCCTCGGGTTCTTGAGTCCCATAGAAAGGAATCTCGTGGTCGATGTCGAGGTCGTAGTAGCTCGTGGAAGTCGCGGACTTGAGCTTGGGGAGCTTCTCTTGGCGTAGTCTTGGGGTGCTTGTTGGCGAAGATGCCGAATATCCGAAGGCGAAGATGCCTTGAAGTCGCTTGGCGAAGATGCCAAGGGAGATGGTGAAGTCGTTGGCGGTTGTTGATGTTGAGCTCTTGACCTTCACGTTCTTGTTGATGATGGTGTCGATGCCGATGTGATGTTGTCGGAGATGGTCGCTCGGAAGGATGTGCTCTTGGCGTCTTCTCGAAGATGAGGAAGATCGCTTGTAGGACTTGATGAGGATTTGATCTCCTCCATTTTAGCTTGCATCTTGGCGTCGTAGTTGTTTTCCATGGCATCGAACTCGCTCGTTGTTGTTGTAGACCGAAGATGAAATGCCTTGCCTATCCATCACAAGACTCGAGTAGAGGTGAGTAGGAAATGAGATAAACAATACCAAGTTACCTTTTCCCAAAGTTGAGGATGTATCCCGTTTCACTCAATGTGAGATGAAAGAATAGTGGAATTGGTACGGACTTGTTCACTCACACCTATCAAGTAAAGCTTATGGTAGAGCTCGGTGAGGATAGTGGCACAAAATTTGATGCAAAATGTTAGCAAGAGTCAATAATGTTGAAAGAGATTCACAAATTCATAAGCGAAACAAGTAGACCAATAGCAATATGTGGCACATGGAAACACACACACGGATAGATAAATGGGGCCGTGCAACCAAGGAATGAGCTCAAAATGTGGAATCCACCAAAAGCGCTCGTGTTGCACAACTCAAGAGAGACGCTAGCACGATTGCTCAATAGGCGGATACGACACTTGTGCACAACCTATAAGATGCAAAATGGATAAACTTTCTATCCCAAGTATGCTATGTATGTATGGTTCCCGGTGTTTCTCTCACAATGATCCAAGATGATCAAGTATGATACCATATGATATATTTGGATGCTATGGCTATTGCTTACAAGCTCTTTGCTATTTCTCTTTTGCTTAAAAGCTTATTCTCTCTTCTTTTTTTTTGTATGTATGGCCACTTTTGCACAATGCACAAACCAAGATAGCAATTGTGTGTATGCGGGAACAAACTTGAGACACAATGGATGATATGATACCAATATGATATGGTATGGTATGTAATGGAAGGTATGATCACTAATGTGCACAAGTAACGTTGCCGGCAATACTCAAATGGCTAGTCTCGATAGGCAAGTAACGCAAAAGTAAGGCTAGGGGTTAACAATGCAATGGCAAGGGGAATATACAATGGTGTCGTCGAGGTTACCGTCCTTTGTGATGATGAGTGGCGGTGTTCTTGATGTAGATACCAAGATGATGGAGACTCGTCCCTAAGTAGCCGAAACACCTTAGGAAACGGAAAAACCGCGAACTCAAAATCTCAAACTTCAATTGTCAAAGTGGTGGTAGCGGAAAGCGGTGGTGGTTTGCACTTGGCAATGCCGAAGTGGAATGATGGGCTATACACGTGTCGGAGTTGGTAGCACGGTCCCTAAGTAGTCGAAACACCTTAGGAGACACAACTCTCAACACAACAAGATTGGGTTAAGTTGGGGTGGCGGAAGTGTATGGTGGGCAAGCTTATGCGGAAGTTATAGTGGTGGTGGTGGTTGATGAAGATGTAACCATCCCTAAGTAGCCTAAACACCTTAGGAGACTCGAATCACAACTCAAACAACCTCAAATGCAAAGGGGAACAAAATTGGTTAGGTTGCGGAAGTCGGTGGTGGTTATGCGGAGGATGTGGCGGAAGCCCTAGGCAAAGATGCCAAAGTTCACAAAATTTGATGGAGTCAAATGGTGATGGTAGTATTTTTATGGGAAGGGGGGGGGGTGTCAATAGCTTCAAACGAGCTAAAGAACGTCAAAATCGGACTCGGATGAATTAGTTATGGCAAAGCGGTGAAACGGAAAAACTGAATTGGGTTGGGCGGTAGTACCGCTTGGGAGGGCGGTAGTATCGCAGAAGCGATAGTACCGCTTGGAATGGGCGGTAGTACCGCTCGTGTCGGGTTTTTCGCAAAATCTAGCACTTTGGGAGGCGGTAGTGCCGCTTGAAGGGCGGTAGTACCGCTTGAGGTGCTAAGTGGTAGTACCGCTTGGAAGGGCGGTAGTACCGCTCGTGTCGGGATTTTCGCAAATCCGGATAGGGGCGATTTTGGGGCGAAATGGATGATTTCGGGGCAAAATTTGATGGATTTTGTGGATGGAAGGTGGGGAAACTTGGGGAATGCTAGATCCACTTGAAACCAAGCAAATCCATGGATCAAAATCAATAAAACATCATCAAAACTAACAAATCACAAAAAAATTGGGGCTATTTTTGGTGGGGATTTTCGGATTTAGGACGAAATCAACAAAATCAAGCTAGAAAAAGAGGGGTAGGGGCTCCAAAAACGTGATCAACCTAAGCTCTGATCCATAGATGATGTAGGGTGGAACCCTATAGCGTCGATCTTTCACGTTTGGAGGGATCCCACGGGAGAAATACGAAGAACACGGGGAAGAACGGGGAGAAATCACAAGGGGAAACACTCAAGAACAAGTCCAATCACACATCCACTAGACAATCAAACACACAAGATCACAAGGTACATGAACAACAAAGGGAAAGATACAAGGTAGAGTTCATCTCCGTGAGGAGGTCTTGAAGGGGTCCGCCCAAGAGGGGGTCTTGATGATATATCCCGCAGGATCTTCTCCTAGATGGAGGTCTTGGCCTCCAATGGAGTAGGGGTCTCTCTCTCTCAAGAGTAGAGGTAGGAGCAAAGCTCACCTAAGAATGAGCTATCATATTTGCTAACCCCAGAAAGGGAGTGGAGGTGGTCTATTTATAGTCTAAGCCACGAAGGGGTAAGTGGGAGAGGATACAAGGCCAAAGGCCCTGCTGCTTGCAAGACAGCAGAGGCGGTAGTGGCTCATGGTCGGTAGTACCGCTTGAGCGGTAGTACCGCTTGGGTGGCCTTAGCGGTAGTACCGCTTGGAGTGGGCGATAGTATCGCTCGTTTTGGAGCGGCCAGGTTCTCTTCCTCCTTCTCTTCCATGCTTCCCTCGCGGACGGTGTAGTCGTTCCTTGGCGCTTGCACTCCTCCTCGACATCCGTGAAGCTCCGACAATACTTATGCATGCACACGGGAGAAGTGTCAAGTAGTATACCATCCTCGAAGGGGTCAAGTGAACACGTGTAAAGGAGAAGATTCACCTTTATGTATGAGAAGTAGAGGTTGCACGTGTCACTTGCCAAACGGACTCTTGACCTGGTGATGACCGTAGGATGCTCCGCATCAGCAAGTCACCTCCAAGCAACATGTGCACGACGACGACGAACGACATCTACTACGAGCTCAAGCACGACAACGACATCATCAAGATGAAGATGCTCCATAAGCGCAAATGCAAAAGTCCCAACAAGCCCTTCTTCACGCCAAGTCCAAGCTTCATGAGCACAAAAGAAGACCGCGAGACGACCACCACCAAGACGGCGCTACGGCTACAACAACCACTTTGGCATCTTCACCAAGTGCTATCAAGGCATCTTCGCCTTTGGAAGTACGACATCTTCGCCTACTTCCCACGAGCACGCCTACAACGACTTCATCAAGTCCAAGGCGACTACCTACGAGCGAGGGTGACACTTCCATCTTCGGAAGCCCCTCAAGGAAGATGGCCGAGCATGGGAAATTCTCTTCGGTCAAGGAGACGAGCTACGAGGTGCCACATCATATGGGCCTCCAACAACAAGATGGTGACAAGAAGGTTGAGCATGGGACTATCCCTTCAACCAAGGCGGCGATAGGAGTTGAGCATGGAGACGTTTGCACCAACATCTCTCTGACACCCACATATAAAGAGATGACCCAATTCCCATGTGAGGAGAGCCTCCAACCCATGAGTGAGATGAGTGACTGATGCGGAGCATCCCACGTTCATCCCCATGTACACTCCGACTACTCTCCAAACCCCAAGTGGACATATGACGAGACCTCGAACAAACGCCATTGGACACAAGGTGAACTCGCTCCTCTCCGAACCTTCACTTTCTACAAGTGAGACATGGTTACTACCTCAAATGTATGTGCTATGCATGACCAGGAACAAGGAGGAAGACCATGGACAAGACGACGAGGACACCAAGTACAAGGACCAAGAGAAGAAGCTGCCTGGTTCTGGCGGCGGACGTCCGACCAGGACCGGACGTCCGACGACTCCCAGGCTCCGGACGACTTGGCCCCTCCGGACGACCGTGCCAGCGACCACCGAACCGAATCTGCGGACATCCGAAGAACTCCGGACGTCCGGGACCCCGCGAGCCTCCGGACGACCGGGCCCCTCCAGACGACCGTGCCAGCGACCACCGAACTGAATCACCGGACGTCCGACAAGTACTGGACGAGCGGAACCTCGCGAGCCACCGGACGTCCGGTACCCGTCAGACGACCGGCGCCTGTGCGCTGCCATGTGTTGGGCCGCAGCCCGTGTACCCCTTCACTTACCCCTTCGTGGCCCTAGACTACATATACTCCTCCACCTCCTTCTAGTTAGGGTTAGCGTTGATTTAGCTCATTTGTGAGATAGAGCTTCGCTCATCCATATCGGATCTACTCCACGAGAGAGACCGCGTGATGTAGGGCGGAACCCTACGTGGGCGATCTTTCACGTTGGAGCGGATCCTACGGGGAATCATGACGAACACGCGGAAGAACAAGAGGGAAACACGGGGAAAACGAGAGAGAATTTACTCAACCGACAAGAAACCAATCACACAAGTGCTAGATTATCGATCACATAGAGTGGCACAAGATTCAAGAACAACAAAGGTAAGGATACACGAGTAGCCGTTCTTCTCCGAGAGGAGGTGTTGAGGGGGTCCACCCTAGAAGGGGGTCTTGAGTCCGCTTGGGGGATCTTTTCCGTAGAGGTCCTGGTCTCCGAGGAGAAGTGGCCAAGTGGATGAGCAAAGGCTCTCACACCAAAATATGAGCTAATCCAAAGCTAACCCTAGAAAGAGGAGGGGATCAAGTATATATAGTCTCGGGGCGAAGGGGTACAAGGGACAAGGCCCTGAAACACTGCGCGCAGGCAGGGGAGGCCGGACGTCCGGGCGTCGGGCCGGATGTCCGGGCTTTCGCGAGGCGCCGGATGTCCGGGCTCTCAGCTCGGATGTCCGGGCTAGGGTAACCGATTCTGCAGAACCGGGTGATGGGAGCTGGATTTCCGGGCGAGTGGCCGGATATCCGGGGCTTCGGGACGGGCCGGATGTCCGGGCGGGGAGGACGGATGTCCGGGCTGGTCTGGGCCTTCCAGGTGCATTCGGTGATGGAGGGGCCGGATTTTCGGGCGAAGGGGCCGGATATCCGGGGCTTCAGGAAGAGCCGGATGTCCGGGGCATGGGGCCGGATGTCCGGGCTGAGCAGACTTCTCCGGTTCCTCTCGTCGTGTTCCTTCATCCTTGTACTTGGGGACTTGTCCGTCTTCACGTGCACCCTCGGGAGGTTCCCCTTGACACCTAATCATGCATAGCATATCGGACTTAGGTAGTAGCCATGTCTCGCGTGGATCATATGCGATATCAATAAGGAAGGAGGTCACCTCGTTCTCGAGAGCTCTAGCTCTAGCTCGTGTCATGGGTCCTCTTGGCTCTTGATGAGACGGTTGTGGATGCATGAGGATGATCGTGGGATGATCCGCATCATCTCCCCCCCTTGGGAGAGATCCGACCTCGGATCAAAAGCTTCATCTCCATGGAAAGGTGCAAGGTCCTTGACGTTGAAGATGTCGCTCACGTTGTACTTGTCTCGAGGTATGTCGTTCTTGTAAGTGTTGTCGTTGTAGCGTGCTAGCACCTTGAAAGGTCCATCGGCTCGAGGGAGAAGCTTGGACTTGCGTTCTTTGGGGAAGCGGTCCTTGCGAAGGTGTAGCGACACTAGATCACCAATGTTGAAGACGATGGGTTGCTTGTTGGCGTTGAGCTTGTTTGCTTGGCGTTGTACTTGGCGTTCAATGGTATGCCTTGTATCTTCGTGCATCTTCTTGATGTAGCTTGCTCGTTCACTTGCATCCATGTTGGTGCGCTCTTGGAGAGGAAGTGGTAGAATGTCCAAAGGGGACAACGGGTTGAAACCGTAGACGACCTCGAAGGGGGACTTGCCGGTAGTTGAATGTCTTGCACGATTGTAGGCGCGATTTCGGCGACGGGTAGGCATGCTTCCCATTCCTTGATGTTCTTCTCGATCAAGACACGAAGTAGAGTGGATAGTGTGCGGTTCGTCACCTCCTTTGGCCGTCGGTTTGAGGATGGTATGCCGAGGAGAACAAGAGCTTGATTCCGAGCTTTGCACATAGGGTCTTCAAAAGTAACTCAAGAACTTGACGTCGCGATCGGAGACGATTGTCTTTGGTACGCCATGGAGTCGCAAGATTTCCCTACAAAAGAGATTTGCAACATGTGAAGCATCGTCTATCTTGTTGCAAGGAATGAAATGTGCCATCTTAGAAAATCTATCCACAACAACAAACACGGAGTCCTTGCCATTTTGAGTCCTAGGCAAACCAAGTACAAAGTCCATACTAATGTCTTCCCATGGTTGATATGGGATAGGTAGAGGCATGTAAAGACCATGAGATTGAGCTTTAGACTTAGCTTTGCGACATGTATAGCATCGGTTGGTGAAGCGTGAGACGTCGCGGAACATCTTGGGCCAAAAGTAGTTGTTGGAGAGCGTGGCGAATGTCTTGTCGCGTCCAAAGTGTCCCATGAGTCCGCCTCCATGAGCCTCTTTCAAAAGGAGCAAACGAAGAGAAGACTCGGGAATGCAAAGTTTGTTAGCTCTCATAAGATAACCATCCTTGATGTAATATTGTTCCCAAGACGTATGCGTCAAACACTTAGCATAAGGAGAAGCAAAAGATGGATCATGCTCATACAAGTCTTTTATATGCTCAAAACCAATAACATTCAACTCAAGTTGAGTAACAAGCATGTTTATGCGTGAAAGCGCGTCGGCAACTACATTTTCTTTACCCTTAATGTACTTGATCACATAAGGAAAAGATTCGATGAATTCACTCCATTTTGCATGACGCTTGTTCAATTTAGTTTGACCTTGGAGGTACTTAAGCGTTTCATGATCGGTATGGATGACAAACTCATGAGGTCTAAGGTAATGTTCCCAAACATGTAGCACACGCACTAAAGCATACAATTCTTTGTCATAGATGGGATAATTAAGTGGAGCACCGGAGAGTTTTTCACTAAAATAAGCAATGGCTCGTTTTTCTTGCATCAAAACTCCGCCAATTCCGGTACCACTTGCATCACAATGAACCTCAAAACTTTTGTCAAAATTGGGCAAAGCAAGAATCGGAGCATGAGTAAGCAAAGACTTGAGCTCATCAAAAGCGGTTGATTGCAACGTTCCCCAAACAAAGGGAGTATTCTTCTTGCTCAAAGCATGTAAAGGAGCGGCAATTGTGCTAAAATCTTTCACAAAGCGACGATAGAAACCCGCAAGACCAAGAAAACTTCGCACTTGTTGCAAATTGGTCGGTTGGGGCCAAGTTTTAATTGCTTCAATTTTAGATTCATCAACATGAACACCCTTTGAGGAAACAACAAAACCCAAGAAAACCACTTTGTCAACTCCAAAAGTGCATTTTTTCAAGTTTGCATAAAGGCTTTCCTTGCAAAGAGTTTGCAACACAGATTTTACATGATTAATGTGCTCTTTCATGGTTTTGCTAAACACAAGAATATCATCAAAGTAAACCACAACAAAGACTCCAATATAAGGACGAAGCACATGATGCATAAGACGCACAAAAGTACCGGGAGCTTCCGAGAGACCCATAGGCATCACTAACCATTCATATAAACCAAATTTGGTTTTGAAAGCAGTTTTCCATTCATCACCCTCTTGTATGCGGATTTGATAATAGCCACTTTTAAGATCAATTTTGAGAAAAGTTGGCTCCACTAAGTTCATCAAGCATGTCATCTAAGCGAGGAATGGGATGCCTATATCGAACGGTAATAGCATTGATAGGTCTACAATCGGAACACAAACGGAAACTTCCATCGGGCTTAGGCACAAGAATAACCGGAACGGCACAAGGGCTTAGGCTTTCACGTACATGGCCGTTGTCGATGAGTTGTTGTACTTGCCGTTGAATCTCCTTTGTTTCTTCGGGATTGACTCGGTATGGAGCTTTGTTTGGTAGAGGCGCTCCGGGCATGAGGTCGATTCGATGCTCAATGCCTCGAAGAGGAGGTAGACCCGGAGGTAGCTCATCGGGAAAAACATCTTGAAATTCCTGCAAAAGAGATTGAAACACCAAAGGTAGCTCGTGAATGGTGTTAGTTTTTGGTTCTCCATCCTTGCACACAAGGACAAAGTGCATCACGGTAGATGGGTTCTCACACACTTCTCTCATCTCACTTGTGGTGGCAAATAGAATGAGGTTTTTCTCTCTAGGCGAAGTGTCGCTCAAATTTGGCTTGTGGCTCTCACTCACTTTTGGGTGGATCACTTTCTCACTCTTGTCTCTATGATTGGTGGCTTGTTTGTCGGCTATCACATGACTAGGAGACATAGGTCGTAGCACATATTCCTTCCCTTTCATCTTGAAGCTATAGTGATTGGTACGCCCATTGTGTATGACACCACGGTCGAATTGCCATGGTCGACCAAGAAGTAGGTGACAAACGGTCATTGGGACTACATCACATTCCAACGTGTCTTCGTAATGATGAGGACATCAATACCATTGTTACACCCACAGCCCCTACTGCTACATATACTGGACCAATTACTAGAGCTCGCGCACGCCAATTAAATTATCAGGTACTTTCGTTTCTTGGTAATGATTCTAATGTTCATGAGAATATGATGCTGCCTAAATTGGATACATTTGTTTTGCTTACAAATGAAGGCCCTAGCTTGGAGAAGGATGGACATTGGAGCAAGAACAAGCATGGAGATAATGCCATGCGCAAGGGGAACAAGAACGGAGTTACAAGTGATGATTTCAGGACTTTGAAGCCACCATAATGGGTGCATGAAGCCTTGGACGAAATATACAAGATGCTACTTCATAAATGTCGTCCCGAGGCTATTCTAGGTGCTGCGTCACCTTATTAGTGGGCCAGGCCCATGTAATTTCGAAATACTTAAGTATAGGCTGTTTTAGAGTCCGTATGTGTGGGGAAACAAGAGTTAGGGTTGATTTGGACCCCTCCACCAAGGGCCACGAAATTCCCCCTCTTCCTCCATATATACAGCCCTTAGGGCACCGTTTAGACCTTGGGTATTGTTTAGATTAAAAGTTCGCCATAGCTGCAACTTCACGTGCCGTTTGTGTTCAACGACCGGAAAAGCGTCTCGAGAACCCCACCTTGATCAATAAAGCTTTCATCTTATATTCGCAATATCCAGATTGCAATCTCAGTTTCTTGCTTGTTCTTCGTTTGCTCGCAGGAAGCAGACCCTCGTGGTCAGGTTGATCGTGCTCGGCGTGGTCAATAACCTCTCGGAGTTGGTTTAGCGATTGCTAAGCGCGACGTCCTCAAGACGTTAAGTAGTCGGATCGTCAAAGTCGACTTCCTCCAAAGCGAAAACCAACATCTCATCGAAAGGCGGGACACCTTTGCCTCTATCAAGTGGTATCAGATTTCCAGGTTGCTCGGTGAGATTTTCCAGTTTTTCGTAGTTTAGATCGAGTCTGTTCTTCATACCTATTGTCCACGAAAAAGCCACAAAAAAATTAGGGTTAGTTCATCATATCGAACCAATCTGAGCCTTTGCATAATCTTTTTAGGGTTTTTGCTTTGTTGAATTTGCGGTTGCATCGTCGTGTCAAGTTCTGGTCTTAGAGTCTAGTCTTTTAGAGTTTGAGTTCGGTCATAAGTTGTCACGCACGCCGCACCATCATCATTGCCTTGCCATCTACCACCATTGCTTTTCCGCCACCGCCTGAATCCGTATCCATATACCACCACCAATCCGTATCCATATACCACCACCGCTACCATATACCACCACCATTGTCATATACCACCACCATATATCCACCACCAATCCGAAGTTTTCTCATATTAGGTTTGTTTTGAGATCCATCTAGTTTCGATTCGTGTTTCCTTGCGGAGTAGGTTTCGAAAAAAAAAAAACGACTTGTCGAAAAATTTTTCGGCTATCCTGTTTTTAAGTGTTCCTAAGTGTATTGAGACGGTCGCCGTTATAGAAAGTTTTTTTTGACCCGTTTCAGTTTTTGGGTCGGGTAGTCGAAAAAAAAAATTTTGGTCGAAAAATTTTCGTGCCCATCTGTCGGTTTGACCTCGGAAGAGTTTTGAGACACTCGCCATTATAGTGATTTTTCGCAAAAAAAAAAAAAAAAGCAGCAAAAAAAAAAGCGAAAAAAAATCCAGAGTGTGCTTTTCCCTTGTTTACGTGCAGCGCCGTGATTTTGTTAGTGTTCTAGGCTCGCGTCTCTAGCACGGTCTAGCCTAGGACCACCACAAGATGCGTCGTGAGCGTTTATTCAACTTTGCATCTCTGAATTGATTATTGCTAACCTTTTTTTGCTACCATATTATAAGCCTTCCCAGCTCCACATACATCTACATCGTGCGTTTGACTCTCCCCGTAATCGCTCTATCCAAGCTTTGAGAGTTTTGACTACATCGGTTGCCGATCACGCTTTCTCTTGGGTAAGAACTGGTAAGAATTTGAGATTTGCCTAACGGATTTGTGATTGTCCACCACACCACCACCACCACTTCCTAGTAGTCCGTCGAATCATATTCTTGTGTGTTTCTATTGCTGCTAACCATGGCAGGATCACAAGCCAAGCGAGAGGACCGGGAGAACATGACAAACAAAGCGCTACATGATAAGTTTCAACAAATGATGAGTGGGCAGGTGGACGATGTGCTCAATAGATTTGAAGAGGCCATGGAGAAGATAGATGGCATTGAGAAGGCGTTCGAAACAAAGCTCGATAACAAGTTTAATGAATTGCTCGCGCGTCTACCACCACCACCACCGGCTGCCCCTAACGCACCTCTACTACCACAACATGGACTACCTCCACATCGCGAAACAGCCCTCCGCCGAGCTTCCCGTGTCCCTCTTCAGCCTGGCCAAGCTGCGGGTTCTGCTGTTGATACTTCTGTGGCTCCTGCTGCTGCGGTGGGGGAGGATGATTATGTAAGAGCTTACGAGGATGAGGTTGATCAACATCGAACACGTGCAACCACCAGCACCACAACCACCAGGTCGTCCACATGCAAATAATGGCAATGTTGGGCTCCCCTTCAGTGCGAGATCATGACCATCTCCCTAAACTGAAATTGAATATTCCACCATTTGAGGGTAGATATGTTCTGATATATATTTTACTTGGGAGTTAGAAACTGAACAACGATTTACATGTTTACAATATCCCGAGGAGAGGCGTGTTCCTGCTGCTGTTTGTGCTTTCACTAGCTTTGCATGTGTTTGGTGGTGCGAACATTGTAGATTATATCCTGTTCCAGCTACTTGGGCTGCTTTGAAAACTGCTATGCGTGCTCGTTGGGTTCCACCATATTATCAGCGTGAATTACTTCAAAAATTGCAGCGCTTAAGACAAGGAAAAAATTCGGTAGAAGAATATTATCAGGAATTACAAACTGGCTTGATTAGATGTGGTATTGTTGAGGAGAATGAAGCTATGCTTGCACGTTTTCTGGGTGGATTAAATAGAGATATTCAGACCATTCTAGACTACAAGGATTATAATAATATCACTCGATTATTCCATCTTGCTTGTAAAGCTGAACGTGAAGTGCAGGATCGCAGGCCTTGGGCGGACTAACTTTTCTCGCAGGTCGACCTTCATCATGGACACCACGTGCATCATCTACTTCCACACGTTCTACTACACGGCACCTCCGTCGGCTGCCACCTCCAACCGTGATACAAGAAAGCAGGCACAACCACCACTATCGCCAAGAGTACACTGCTTTGGGCCTACAGAGCTCTTCTTCTTCCATGGCGTCAACAGGGCACACAAGTGATATTATTTGTCGTCGTTGTAAGGGAAGAGGACATTTTTGAGAGAATGCCAATCTCAGCGTGTGATGATTGCTACCGAGGATGGTGGGTATGAGTCGCTAGTGACTATGATGAAGAGACTTTGGCTCTTATTACACATGAAGAACACGGTGGAGATGATTACGATCTTGAGGCGCAATACATGGCTGCTGAAGATCTTGTGGTATGAATGTTTAGTTGCTCAACGTGTTTTGAGTGTGCAGGTTACACAAGCTGAGCAAAATCAGAGGCATAACTTGTTCCATACAAAGGGAGTTGTGAAGGAACGTTCTATTAGCGTCATCATAGATGGAGGAGCTGCAACAACTTGGCTAGCATGGATATGGTGGAGAAGCTTTCTCTCACCACAAGACCACATCCACATCCTTACTACATCCAATGGTTCAACAACAGCGGCAAGGTTAAGGTAACACGCATTGTTCGTGTGCATTTTAGTATCTCTACATATGCTGATTATGTTGATTGTGATGTGGTACCTATGCAAGCATGTTCCTTATTACTTGGTAGACCATGGCAATTTGATAAAATTCTGTACACCATGGTAGAAACAATCAGTATACTCTTGTTCACAAGGATAAAAATATTACTTTGCTTCCTATGACTCTGATTCCATTTTGAAAGATGATATTAATAGAGCTAATAAAGCAAAACAGGAGAAAAATAAGAGTGAAAATCAGATTGTGGCAAAAGAATTTGAGCAACAAATGAAGCCTAATAATAAACCATCTAATGTTGCTTCTGAAATTAAACTGAAAAGTGCATGTTTATTTGCCACCAAATCTGATATTGATGAGCTAGATTCTAGCAAATCTGTTTGCTATGCTTTTGTGTGCAAAGAGGCATTATTTTCATTCGAGGGCGTGCCTTCCTCTTTGCCCCCGCTGTCACTAACATTTTGCGGGAGTTCGCTGATGTCTTCCCACAAGGCGTGCCACCGGATTACCACCTATTCGAGGGATTGAGCATCAAATTGACTTAATTCCGGTGCATCGCTACCAACCGCGCACCATACCGTACCAATCCAGAGGAGACGAAGGAGATTATCGTCAATCTGGAGCTGCTCGACAAAGGTTATATACGCGAATCTCTTAGTCCTTGTGTTGTTCCTATTATACTAGTGCCTAAAAAGGATGGTACGTCGGCGTATGTGTGTTGATTGTAGAGGCATTAATAATATTACTATTCGTTATCGTCATCCTATTCCTAGGCTAGATGATATGCTTGATGAATTAAGTGGCTCTACAATATTCTCCAAAGTTGATTTGCGTAGTGGATACCATCAAATTCGTATGAAATTGGGAGATGAATGGAAAACAGCATTTAAAACTAAGTTTGGATTATATGAGTGGTTAGTCATGCCTTTTGGGTTAACTAATGCACCTAGTACTTTCATGAGATTAATGAGCGAAGTTTTACGTGCTTTCATTGGACGATTTGTGGTAGTTTACTTTGATGATATACTGATTTATAGCAAATCTTTGGAAGAACATTTGGAACATTTCGTGCTGTTTTTTAATGCTCTACGTGATGCACGTTTGTTTGGTAACCTTGGGAAGTGCACCTTTTGCACCGATCGAGTATCTTTTCTTGGCTATGTTGTTACTCCACAGGAATTGAAGTTGATAAAGCCAAGATTGAAGCTATTGAGAGTTGGCGCAGCCCAAAGCGGTCACACAAGTGAGGAGTTTTCTTGGACTCGCTGGTTTCTATAGGCGTTTTGTGAGAGACTTTAGCACCATTGCTGCACCTCTCAATGAGCTTACAAAGAAGGATGTGCCTTTTGTTTGGGGTACCGCACGGAAGAAGCCTTCACGGTATTGAAAGATAAGTTGACACATGCTCCTTTACTCCAACTTCGACTTTAATAAGACTTTTGAGCTTGAATGTGATGCTAGTGGAATTGGATTAGGAGGTGTGTTATTACAAGATGGCAAACCTGTTGCATACTTTTACGAAAAATTGAGTGGGCCTAGTCTGAACTATTCTACTTATGACAAAGAATTATATGCTCTTGTTAGGACTTTAGAGACATGGCAACATTATTTATGGCCCAAAGAATTTGTTATACATTCTGATCATGAATCTTTGAAACATATTAAAAGTCAAGCTAAACTGAATCGTAGACATGCTAAATGGGTTGAATTCATTGAGACTTTCCCTTATGTCATTAAACACAAGAAGGGTAAAGAAAATGTTATTCTTGATGCTTTGTCTCGTCGATATACTATGCTTTCACAACTTGACTTCAAAATATTTGGTTTGGAGACCATCAAAGATCAATATGTGCATGATGCTGATTTTAAAGATGTAATGCAGAATTGTAAAGAGGGAAGAACATGGAACAAGTTCGTTATTAATGATGGTTTTGTGTTCCGTGCTAACAAGCTATGCATTCCTGCTAGCTCTGTTCGTCTTTTGTTGTTGCAGGAGGCGCATGGAGGAGGATTAATGGGACACTTTGGCGTGAAGAAGGCGGAGGATATACTTGCTACACATTTCTTTTGGCCAAAGTTAAGACGGGATGTTGAGCGTTTTGTAGCTCGCTGCACTACATGTCAAAAAGCTAAGTCACGACTCAATCCTCATGGTTTATATATGCCTTTGCCTGTGCCTAGTGTTCCTTGGGAGGATATATCTATGGACTTTGTTTTAGGTTTACCTCGAACAAAGAAGGGAGGATAGCATATTTGTTGTCGTGGATAGATTCTCGAAAATGGCACACTTTATACCATGTCATAAAAGCGATGATCTTTGTTAATGTTGCTGATTTGTTCTTTCGTGAAATTATTCGCTTGCATGGTGTGCCAAATACTATTGTTTCAGATCGTGATACTAAATTTCTTAGCCACTTTTGGAAATGTTTATGGGCTAAGTTGGGGACTAAACTGCTTTTAGTACTACTTGTCACCCCAAACTGATGGACAAACTGAAGTAGTCAATAGAACATTGTCTACTATGCTTAGGGCTGTTTTGAAGAATAATAAGAAAATGTGGGAAGAATGCTTGCCTCATATTGAATTTGCTTATAATCGTTCATTGCATTCTACTACTAAGATGTGCCCTTTTGAAATTGTGTATGGCTTCCTACCTCGTGCACCTATTGATTTGTTGCCTCTTCCATCTTGGAGAAGGTTAATTTTGATGCTAAAGAACGTGCTGAATTGATTTTAAAATGCATGAGTTAACTAAGGAAAACATTGAGCGTATGAATGCTAAATATAAACTTTTGGAGATAAGGGTAGAAAACATATTGTCTTTGCACCGGAGATCTTGTTTGGTTACATTTGCGTAAGGATAGGTTTCTAATTTGCATAAATCAAAGCTAATGCCACGTCTTGATGGTCCATTTAAGGTGTTAGAGAAAATAAATGATAATGCATATGAACTTGAGCTGCTGCAGATTTTGGGGTTAGTCCCACTTTTAACATTGCAGATTTGAAGCCTTATTTGGGTGAGGAATATGAGCTTCCGTCGAGGACGACTTCATTTCAAGAAGGGAGGATGATGAGGACATCAATACCATTGTTACACCCACAGCCCCTCTTGCTACATATCTTGGACCAATTACTAGAGCTCGCATGACGCCAATTAAATTATCGGTACTTTCGTTTCTTGGTAATGATTCTAATGTTCATGAGAATATGATGCTGCCTAAATTGGATACATTTGTTTTGCTTACAAATGAAGGCCCTAGCTTGGAGAAGGATGGACATTGGAGCAAGAACAAGCATGGAGATAATGCCATGCTAAAGGGAACAAGAACGGAGTTACAAGTGATGATTTCAGGACTTTGAAGCCACCATAATGGGTGCATGAAGCCTTGGACGAAATATACAAGATGCTACTTCATAAATGTCGCCCCGAGGCTATTCTAGGTGCTTCGTCACCTTATTAGTGGGCCAGGCCCATGTAATTTCGAAATACTTAAGTATAGGCTGTTTTAGAGTCCGTATGTGTGGGGAAACAAGAGTTAGGGTTGATTTGGACCCCTCCACCAAGGGCCACGAAATTCCCCCTCTTCCTCCATATATACAGCCCTTAGGGCACCGTTTAGACCTTGGGTTTTGTTTAGATTAAAAGTTCGCCATAGCTGCAACTTCGGCGTGCCGTTTGTGTTCAACGACCGGACAAAGGCGCCTCGAACCCCACCTTGATCAATAAAGCTTTCATCTTATATTCGCAATATCCAGATTGCAATCTCAGTTTCTTGCTTGTTCTTCGTTTGCTCGCAGAAGCAGACCCTCGTGGTCAGGTTGATCGTGCTCGGCGTGGTCAATAACCTCTCGGAGTTGGTTTAGCGATTGCTAAGGCGCGACGTCCTCGCACGTTCGTAGTCGGATCGTCAAAGTCGACTTCCTCCAAAGCGAAAACCAACATCTCATCGAAAGACGGGACACCTTTGCCTCTATCACGTAAGCACCAATTTTGAAGGAGACTTGGACCGTATGCTCGACTCGTATAGTGCCGGAGTCACTTAGCCATTGAACCTTGTATGGATGCGGGTGCTTCCTCTTTGCCAATTGGAGCTTGGAGCATAGTTCTTCACTTGCCAAGTTGTGGCAACTACCTCCATCGATGATGACCTTGATGGACCGTCCATTGATGTCGGCTTTTGATGTAGGGCGGAACCCTACGTGGACGATCTTTCACGTTGGAGCGGATCCTACGGGGGAATCACGAAGAACGAGCGGAAGAACACGAGGAAATCACGGGGAGGAACGAGGGAAAACACTCAACCAACAAGGAATCGGTTACACAAATGCTAGATCAAAGAACACAAAGAGAGATACATGATTCAAGGTCAACAAAGGACGATACAAACGGTAGCCGTTCTTCTCCGTGCGGAGGTCTTGATGGGGGCCACCCAAGAGGGGGTCTTGAATCCAAGGTGGATCTTCTCCGAAGAGGGGCCTCGGTCTCTCTTGTCGAGTAGATCCGGTATGGATGAGCGAAGCTCTATCTAATGAGCTAAATCAACCCTACCCTAGAAAGAGGAAGGGGATGAAGTATATATAGTTTCGGGGGCGAAGGGGTACATGGGACACGTCCCGGATACACTGCACGCAGGAAGGGGAGGCCGGATGTCCGGGCGTCGGGCCGGATGTCCGGGCTTTCCCGAGACGCCGGATGTCCGGGCTAGGGGGCCGGATGTCCGGGCTGGCGGGTCTTCAGGACTTAATCGGTGATGAGGGGCCGGATTTCAGGCGAAGGGGCGGATATCCGGGGCTTCCGGAAGAGCCGGATGTCCGCCAAGGGGCGGATGTCCGGCTGGGGCAGATGTCCGCCGTAAAGCAGTGGCTCTTCTTCCTTCTCCTTCCTTCGCTTCACAAGACGCTTGGCCTTGGTCCTTGGGCTCTCCATGGTCTCCTCGGGTGTGTACTGAGTATCGCAAGGTCCGCGCTGAAGTAGCATCCATGTCTTACATGCGGAAAGGAAGATTCGAGAAAGGAGCGAGTTCACCTTAGGTCCAATGGCGCATAGTCAAGGTCTCATCTTATGTATCCTTGGGGCTTGGAGAGTAGATGGAGTGTACATGGGGATGAGCGTGGGATGCTCGCATCATCTCCCTCCCTTGGGAAAGATCCGACCTCGGATCGTGATCCTCATCACCATGGAAGCGGTTGTCGAGACGGACTTGTAGTTGGACGAAGTTGAAGACATGGCGCAATCCAAGTAGTCCAAGGTGTCGCCGGAGTGATAGACATGCAAAAAGAGCAAACACAAGAAACACTCGGAAATACAATGGTTAGCGCACACAAAGTGTCCATCATGTAAGAATGAGTCCGTGCGGCAAGATTGGTCGTGACAAATCGCATGAAGCTTATCAAGATTGATGTAGGGCGGGACCCTACGTGGACGATCTTTCACGCTTGGAGAGAATCCCTACGAGGAACACGAAGAACGAGCGGAAGAACACGAGGGAAAACACGGGGAGAACGAGAGAGAGATCACTCAACCGACAAGAAAACGATCACACAAGTGCTAGATTATCGAATGCATAAAGTGATACAAGATTCAAGGACAACAAAGGGTAGGATACAAGGGTAGCCGTTCTTCTCATGAGGAGGTCTTGATGGGGTCCACCCTAGAGGGGGTCTTGAATCCGCTTGGGGATCTTCTCCGAGAGGTCCGATCTCAAGGAGAAGTAGCCAAGTGGATGAGCAAAGGCTCTCACATCAAATATGAGCAAATCCAAAGCTAACCCTAGAAAGGATGAGGGAAGGTCTATTTATAGTCTAGGACCTCCAAGGGGTAAGTTGGGGCGAAAAGAGTACATGGGCCTCGGCCCAAACGCTGCACGCAGCAGGGCGGTAGTACTGTTGCTTCATGGCGGTAGTACCGCTTTCAGCGGTAGTACCGCCAGCGTGTGGTAGTACCGCTCTCGTGGTAGTACCGCTTATCTTGAGCGGTAGTACCGCCCGACGCTGTTCGATTCCTGGAGTGTGTCGGGTTTTGCGGAAGTAGGCCGGATGGAGAGCGGTAGTACCGCTTGGCTCCCAGCGGTAGTACCGCTTGGCTTGAGCGGTAGTACCGCTCCCGCTGGACTCTGCAGTTCTTCCTCTTGCTCTTGGTGTCCATCTTGAGCTGTAGCTTCTCCTAGGTTGGTTCCTTGGTACCTAAGCATGCACAACATTCGGATTGAGGTAGTAGCCATGTCTCGAGAGGGTCATATGATATTTCACTAAGGAGAGAAGTCACCTCGGTCTCGAGAGCTCGAGCTCGTGCTCTCGTCATGGGTCCTTTTGGAGCTTGGTGAGGCGACGGAAGGTCCATGGGGATGATCGAAGGATGCTCCGCATCATCTCCCCCCCCTTGGGATAGATCCGACCTCGGATCAAAAGCTTCATCTCCATGGAAAGGTGCGAGGTCCTTGACGTTGAAGATGTCGCTCACGTTGTACTTGTCTCGAGGTATGTCGATCTTGTAAGCGTTGTCGTTGTAGCGTGCTAGTACCTTGAAAGGTCCATCGGCTCGAGGGAGAAGTTTGGACTTGCGTTCTTTGGGGAAGCGGTCCTTGCGAAGGTGTAACCACACTAGATCACCAATGTTGAAGAGGATGGGTTGCTTGTTGGCGTTGAGCTTGTTTGCTTGGCGTTGTACTTGGCGCTCGATGGTGTGCCTTGTTTCTTCGTGCATCTTCTTGATGTACCTTGCTCGTTCACTTGCATCCATGTTGGTGCGCTCTTGGAGAGGAAGTGGTAGAATGTCCAATGGGGACAACGGGTTGAAACCGTGAGAGCGACCTCGAAGGGGACTTGCGGTAGTTGAATGTCTTGCACGATTGTAGGCGTACTCAGCGATGGGTAGACATGCTTCCCACTCCTTGATGTTCTTCTTGATCAAGACACGAAGTAGAGTGGATAGTGTGCGGTTCGTCACCTCCGTTTGGCCGTCGGTTTGAGGATGGTATGCCGAGGAGAACAAGAGCTTGATTCGAGCTTGGCACATAGGGTCTTCCAAAAGTAACTCAAGAACTTGACGTCACGATCGGAGCGATTGTCTTTGGTACGCCATGGAGTCGCAAGATTTCCTACAAAAGAGATTTGCAACATGTGAAGCATCGTCTATCTTGTTGCAAGGAATGAAATGTGCCATTTTAGAAAATCTATCCACAACAACAAAGACGGAATCCTTGCCATTTTGAGTCCTAGGCAAACCAAGTACAAAATCCATACTAATGTCTTCCCATGGTTGATATGGGATAGGAAGAGGCATGTAAAGACCATGAGATTGAGCTTTAGACTTAGCTTTGCGACATGTGTAGCATCGGTTGGTGAAGCGTGAGACGTCATGAACATCTTGGGCCAAAAGTAGTTGTTGGAGAGTGCGGCGAATGTCTTGTCGCGTCCAAAGTGTCCCATGAGGCCGCCTCCATGAGCCTCTTGCAAAAGGAGCAAACGAAGAGAAGACTAGGGAATGCAAAGTTTGTTAGCTCTCATAAGGTAACCATCCTTGATGTAATATTGTTCCCAAGACGTATCGCCAAACACTTAGCATAAGGAGAAGCAAAAGATGGATCATGCTCATACAAGTCTTTTATATGCTCAAAACCAATAACATTCAACTCAAGTTGAGTGACAAGCATGTTTATGCGTGAGAGCGCGTCGGCAACTACATTTTCTTTACCCTTAATGTACTTGATCACATAAGGAAAAGATTCAATGAATTCACTCCATTTGGCATGACGCTTGTTCAATTTAGTTTGACCTTTGAGGTACTTAAGCGTTTCATGATCGGTATGGATGACAAACTCATGCGGTCTAAGGTAATGTTCCCAAACATGTAGCACACGCACTAAAGCATACAATTCTTTGTCATATATGGGATAATTAAGTTGAGCACCGGAGAGTTTTTCACTAAAATAAGCAATGGCTCGTTTTCTTGCATCAAAACTCCGCCAATTCGGTACCACTTGCATCACAATGAACCTCAAAAGTTTTGTCAAAATTGGGCAAAGCAAGAATCGGAGCATGAGTAAGCAAAGACTTGAGCTCATCAAAAGCGGTTGATTGCAAAGTTCCCCAAACAAAGGGAGTATTCTTCTTGCTCAAAGCATGCAAAGGAGCGGCAATTGTGCTAAAATCTTTCACAAAGCGACGATAGAAACTCATAAGACCAAGAAAACTTAGACTTGTTGCAAATTGGTGGGTTGGGGCCAAGTTTTGATTGCTTGAATTTTAGATTCATCAACATGGACACCCTTTGAAGAAACAACAAAACCCAAGAAAACCACTTTGTCGACTCCAAAAGTGCATTTTTCAAATTTGCATAAAGGCTTTCCTTGCGAAGAGTTTGCAACACAGATTTTACATGATTGAAGTGCTCTTTCATGGTTTTGCTAAACACAAGAATATCATCAAAGTAAACCACAACAAAGACTCCAATATAAGGACGGAGCACATGATGCATAAGACGCACAAAAGTACCGGGAGCTTCCGAAAGACCCATAGGCATCACTAACCACTCATATAAACCAAATTTGGTTTTGAAAGCAGTTTTCCATTCATCACCCTCTTGTATGCGTATTTGATAATAGCCACTTTTAAGATCAATTTTGAGAAAAGTTGGCTCCACTAAGTTCATCAAGCATGTCATCTAAGCGAGGAATGGGATGCCTATATCGAACGGTAATAGCATTGATAGGTCTACAATCGAACACAAGCGGAAACTTCCATCGGGCTTAGGCACAAGAATAACCGAACGGCACAAGGGCTTAGGCTTTCACGTACATGACCGTTGTCGATGAGTTGTTGTACTTGCCGCTGAATCTCCTTGGTTTCTTCCGGATTGACTCGGTATGGAGCTTTGTTTGGTAGCGGCGCCCGGGATGAGGTCGATTCGATGCTCAATGCCTCAAGAGGAGGTAGACCCGAGGTAGCTCATCGGGAAAACATCTTCAAATTCCTGCAAAGAGATTGAAACACCAAAGGTAGCTCGTGAATGGTGTTAGTTTTGGTTCTCCATCCTTGCACACAAGGACAAAGTGCATCACACTCGATGGGTGCTCACACACTTCTCTCATCTCACTTTTGGTGGCAAATAGAATGAGGTTTTTCTCTCTAGGCTAAGAGGCGCTCAAATTTGGCTTGTGGCTCTCACTCACTTTTGGGTGGATCACTTTCTCACTCTTTTCTCTATGATGTGTGGCTTGCTTGTCGGCTATCACTTGACTAGGAGACATAGGTCGAGCACATACTCCTTCCCTTTCATCTTGAAGCTATAGTGATTGGTTCGCCCATTGTGGATGACACCACGGTCGAATTGCCATGGTCAACCAAGAAGGAGGTGGCAAACGGTCATTGGGACCACATCACACTCCAAAGTGTCTTCATAAGCACCAATTTTGAAGGAGACTTGGACCGTATGCTCGACTCAGATAGTGCCGGAGTCACTTAGCCATTGAACCTTGTAGGGTGTGGGTGCTTCCTCTTGACCAATTGTAGCTTGGAGCATAGTTCTTCACTTGCCAAGTTGTGGCAACTACCTCCATCGATGATGACCTTGATGGACCGTCCATTGATGCGGCTTTTGTGTGGAAGATGTGGCATCGTTGGTCTTCTTCTTGTTGATGTTGAAGAGTCAAGACCTTGGAGACAACGAGGCGGGCTCGAATCCTCATCACAAAAGACTTGATCATCTTCATCTTCATTCACTTGCGGTGCATGGCCACTTGCTCAAGGGCTTCCATTTCCTCTTCACTCATAGAGTCATATGTGCCATCGTCGTTGAGGATCATGGTGCGCTTGTTGGTGCATTCAGATGACTTGTGGCCTCGGCCGCCGCAAGTGAAACACTTGAAGGAGCTTGTCTTGATGGTCTCATCGGTCGGAGTAGAGGATGAAGCACGCGGCTTGAGGTTGCTTGTAGTAGGAGGAGGACGACTTGAACTTGTCGATGTCTTCTTGTAACTTGAGTTGTCGTCGTTTCTTGAAGGAAGCTTGGTTGGTGTAGATGTTGGAGGAGTCGTTGAAGCTTGATTGTTGGAGAAGCCGTAGGTCTTGGATGAGTACTTGGCGTACTTGAAGTCATCTTGTACTTGGCGTTCCGCCTTTGTAGCTTGATGCACGAGCTCAATGAGGGTTGAGTATGGTTGGAAGTCGGCGATCTTCTTGATGGGATGATTGAGTCCATTCAAGAAACGTGCCATAGTTTGCTCATCATCTTCCTTGACATTGGCTCGAATCATGGCTATCTCCATCTCCTTGTAGTATTCTTCAACGCTTTTTGTTCCTTGCTTGAGTAGTTGGAGTTTCTTGAAGAGGTCGCGGTTGTAGTAGGTTGGCACAAAACGTGCTCGCATGACATCCTTCATTTGAGCCCAAGTGGTGATTGGAGGTTCACCTCTTGCTTGTCGTCGCTCAATGATTTGTTCCCACCATATGAGCACATAATCTTGGAACTCAAGTGATGCCATAGCGATTTTCTTCGCTTCATCGTAGTTGTGCAAACGGAAGATTTTGTCAACCTTCAATGCCCATGAGAGGTAGTCTTCGGGGTCATTGCTTCCATTGAACTTGGGCATGGTGAATTTTAGCTTGTCGTAGCGTTGCTCTTCATTGTGTTGTAGGCGATGTTGATGATGACGTCCTTGACGTGGAATGTACTCGTCTTCATGTTGCTCTTGGCGCGGAGGAAGACCATGATCAACTTGCTCTTGTTGAACTTGATGTTGAGGTGGAGCTTGACGAGCTTGTGGAGGAGCTTGAGGAACTTGACGTTGTACATGAGGTTGGTAGTTCCTCTCTTGGATTTCTTCTCGAAGGGCTTCCTCTTGATTGCGCCGTTCGCGATTGCGGTTGGCGAAGGCTCTACTTGATTCTTGAAGGGCACGTTGCGCCTCAAGAGCTTGCGCTTCACGTTGTTGTTGTTGAAGACGTTGAGCCTTGGCGTCTTGTTCGTCTTGGTGACGACGTGCTCTTTCTTCCTCTTGTTGGCGACGAAGACGTTGTCGTTCTTGGGCTTGAGCAAAAGCCTCTTGGTTTGATTGAGGACGAGGAACTTGATCATCAACTTGCTCTTGTGAATGCTTGTCATGTAGCGGGTTGCGAGATGCATGACGGTCTTGGCGCGGCTCGTCAAGAGTGTTCGATGACGGTGTACTTGAGTCGTAGAAGGTGTCGTCGGAATGTCGACTCGAGCGGCTTCGTCTTGATGATGAAGAAGTGGAATGATGCCGTGTTCTCATCAACGCGCGGATCTCGTCCATTCTTGCATCATTCTCTTGCTTGTGAGCCTCGAACTTGTTGTCGAAGTAGTCTCTTGTACGTTGCTCGGAGAGTCGCAAGTCGGTGGCGAGGTTGTCGATCGCGGTCGCTCATTGCTTGTTGTTCTTGGTGCAACGCTTCGTTGTGCACCAAAGAGGTGGCTCTTGGTGACGTATGAGGACATGTCGTCGTCTTTCTCGATGAAGAGTGGGTTGGTAGAAGAACTTGGCCTATCCATCATTCCAAACAAGATGTGAGTGGTAGAACGGAAAAGAACTTATACCAATGTACCTTTGACCGATGTTGAAAATGAATCAAGTTCACTCAAATGCGGACAATGAAATAGCACTCTTGGTACCGATTCTTGTCGGTTCTCACACCTACACAAAAGAAAGCTTATGGAGGAGCTCGGTTAGGATGGTGGCACAAAATTTGATGCGATTGTAAGTGAGACTCAATAAAGTTGAAAAAGATTCGCAAATTCGCAAATGTAACAAGTAGACCAAGCAAGAAGTGGTACACGAAACACACACGCAAATAGATAAGTGGGATTGTGCAAACCAAAAGTGAGCCAAAATGTGGAAACCACGAGAATGCTCTTGTTGCACAATACTAGAGAGACGCTAGCACGATTGCACAAAAGGCGGATACGAACTTGTGCACAACCTATTAGGCAAAAATGCAACGATCTCTATCCCAAGTATGCTATATGTATGATATTTCGGTGCAATGATCCAAGATGATCGGATATGACAATCTTAATGTTGTATGATGCTATGGTTCTTGCTTATAAGCTCTTTGCTTATCTTTCCTCTTTGCTTAAAAGCTTGGGTGGCTCTTTCACTTTTGAGCTCTTTTCTTATGCAAACTTCACGAACCAAGATAGCAATTGTGTATGCGATGAAAACATTGTGACACACAAGTTGATCTCAAGATATGCACCACTATGGTATGCTATGTATGCTATGGAGTATGATCACTAAGGTGCACAAGTCACGTTGCCGGCAATACTCAATGGCTAGTCTCGATGGGTAAGCAACGCAAAAGTAAGGCTATGTGGTTATCAATGCAATTGCGAGAGATGACAAAGATGTCGTCGAGGTTACCGTCCTTGACGATGATGAGTCCTTGGCGAAGATGAGTGGTGGTGATGTTGACGTCGAACCGTACCTATATAGCCGAAACACAATAGGACACGGGAACCACAACTCAAATTCTCAAAGACCAAAAGCGAAAATGTGGTAGCGGAAAGCGGAGGTGGTATAGCGGATGATGTGGTGAAAGCCCTAGGCAAAGATGCCGATGGTCGGAAAATTTAATGGTGTCAAAAGGTGGTGAAACCAAGGTGAGGACTTCGGGCACGTCGATAGCTTCAAAACGAGCCAAAGAACACTCAAATCGGAGTTCGGAGTGAAAAGATATGATGAAAATGGTGAAAGTCGGAAGGCTGAAACTGGCTAGGGCGGTAGTACCGCTGGGGAGGGCGGTAGTACCGCTCGTAAGCGGTAGTACCGCTTGGAACGGGCGGTAGTACCGCTCGTGTCGCGATTTTTCGATTTTTAGGCTGAACGGGGGCTGGCGGAAGTGCCGTGCTCAGCGGTAGTACCGCTAGGAGGGCGGTAGTACCGCTCGCGTCGGGATTTTCTCGATTGCTCGAACCGTGGCGCGATTTTGGGGCGGAAATGGGCGATTTCGGGGTCAAAATTCGATGGATTTTGTGGATGGAAAGAGGTGAAACTTGGGGAGATGCTAGATCGACTCGAAACAAAGCAAATCCACGGATCAAAATCAACAAAATTTCATCACACTAACAAATCACAAAAAAAATTGGGGCTATTTTTGTGGGGAAATTTTCGGAATTAGGACAAAAACAACAAAATCAAGCTAGAAAAAGAGGGGTAGGGGCTCCAATAACGTGATCAACGTGGCTCATGATACCATGATGATGTAGGGCGGGAGCCTACGTGGACGATCTTTCACGCTTGGAGAGAATCCCTACGAGGAACACGAAGAACGAGCGGAAGAACACGAGGGAAAACACGGGGAGAACGAGAGAGAGATCACTCAACCGACAAGAAAACGATCACACAAGTGCTAGATTATCGAATGCATAAAGTGATACAAGATTCAAGGACAACAAAGGGTAGGATACAAGGGTAGCCGTTCTTCTCCATGAGGAGGTCTTGATGGGGTCCACCCTAGGGGGGTCTTGAATCCGCTTGGGGATCTTCTCCGAGAGGTCCTGATCTCAAGGAGAAGTAGCCAAGTGGATGAGCAAAGGCTCTCACACCAAATATGAGCAAATCCAAAGCTAACCCTAGAAAGGATGAGGGAAGGTCTATTTATAGTCTAGGACCTCCAAGGGGTAAGTTGGGGCGAAAAGAGTACATGGGCCTCGGCCAAACGCTGCTGCGCGCAGCAGGCGGTAGTACTGTTGCTTCATGGCGGTAGTACCGCTTTCAGCGGTAGTACCGCTTGGTGCTTGTGGTAGTACCGCTCTCAGTGTAGTACCGCTTATCTTGAGCGGTAGTACCGCTCGACGCTGTTCGATTCCTGGAGTGTGTCGGGTTTTGCGGAAGTAGGCGGATGGAGAGCGGTAGTACCGCTTGGCTCCCATGGTAGTACCGCTTGGCTTGAGCGGTAGTACCGCTCCCGCTGGACTCTGCAGTTCTTCCTCTTGCTCTTGGTGTCCATCTTGAGCTGTAGCTTCTCCTAGGTTGGTTCCTTGGTACCTAAGCATGCACAACATTCCGGATTGAGGTAGTAGCCATGTCTCGAGAGGGTCATATGATATTTCACTAAGGAGAGAAGTCACCTCGGTCTCGAGAGCTCGAGCTCGTGCTCTCGTCATGGGTCCTTTTGGAGCTTGGTGAGGCGACGGAAGGTCCATGGGGATGATCGAAGGATGCTCCGCATCAAAGATGATCTAGAATGAGATGCAAAGCATTCATGGGAGGAAATGCAATCATTGTGCACACAAATGTGTTGTGAATATGATGAATGCAACTACGGTGCAAAATGATGTCATAGTGAGACGGTTTATCAATAGCATGAATATGGCAATGGATGCTCAACATGTGTATGTTATCATGCAATTGATGATGGGCAATATGATCATGATGTATGAATATGCCATCAAGGAAGATCACAACAAATTTGCTAAGAAAATGAACAAGTTCATATATCATGGATGACATGGGAATAGGTGCAACAAGACAATCATAATATGTGTCAATCCATGCATAGGGTGCAAACTTGTGGTGAGAATGGTATGTCCATCGAGCATGACATGTATGAGCACAATCAACAAATATGGAGATGGTGGTGTACCAATGCTCGATGTCGTGGCATGAGTGGAATTCCGAAGGTGCATCCAAGTCCAAGCGCTCCTCAATGTAAAGGTCCATAGAGCCAATCTCCAATGTCGCTCCTCCGTCCGTGAGGTGCATCATGTAGACAACAAGAAGGAAACAACAATGAAAGAGTGACCCATCCAATATGCAAACTTGAGGATGGCTCAAAGGGAAGGAGTTCACCTTTATGAGGATGTCGAAAATGTTGGTGTCGCACATCGTGTATGCCTTCACATAACTAATATGTCTCATGACGGGAATGCCTTGTGAATCCTTCAAAATGAAAGAACATGAAAAACACTCGGAAAAACAAATGAGGTTAGCGCAAGTGCAAAACCTATCATTCGTGTGGTAAGATACCGAACAAGTGTAGGCATCATGCTCATCATAAGAAAGTACAAGGGAGAATTTCAAAGTATGGAGGCATATGATGCAAGAACAACCAAATGCAATAGGCGCAATCAAACAAGCATGCATCACAAGTAAAGTGTCAAAGTCTCCAAGATCAATAAGCATAGTGTGGTTGCACTCAATACAAGTGGATATGAGAGGCAATTAATGGACACGAGAGACAGTGATCAAGATATATCATGTGAGAGGCATGAACATATATGTCATCAACCCAAGAAAGCAAGTGATAGTGGAACATGGGTGATGCAACATAGCAAGCAATCATAGCGATCAAGTCAAGGAAGCTAGTAGTGCGAAGATGCAACATACTAGAAGGAATCATGGCAAGCATGTCATGTGTGCAAATAGTGGGCATGAATAGTTCACATGTCATAGCACAAGCATAAAGGCAAGATATGAGCAAAATAGCATCAATAGCATGGGGCACATGATAAACATGGCAAAAGCAACAAGGATCTCCACCAAGCATGCAAATACACATAGGAATATCATAATGGTGCATCATGGGTAAATGCAAGCAAGGGTCACAATTGCATGGCAAAGGCATAGGAGCAAGCATATCATGCAATGTGAACACGGTAAAATGAGCATAAGGTGACAAGTGGTAAATAGCCCATATCCGTGTGAGAGCCAAGTAGAAGAGATGCGTGTAGTCCTTGCGCGAAGGGAACGGTGGTAAGGATAGTCCACGGGATCCCAAAGCATCGTTGCTCTCAAGAGCTCGTTTCATCAACTCTTGGGATTGAGAGGTTGACGAGTATACATGAGTACCTACACAAAACAAAGACAAAGGAAAAATTGTGTGTGCGTGGTAGATGTACGCATCATCCATCATGATGCATACGTGCGTGTGTCGGTGAGCACAAAATAGCCAATGCTCAAATAAATGAGAGGCATGATATAGAAACATGTCATCCATCATGATAGGTTTTGATGTAGGGCGGAACCCTAGGTGAACGATCTTTCACGTTGGAGCGGATCCTATGGTGAATCACGAAGAACACGCTGAAGAACAAGAGGGAAAACACGGGGAAAATGAGAGAGATATCACTCAACCGACAAGAAATCAATCACACAAATGCTAGATCAAAGAACACAAAGGGAGATACATGATTCGAGGTCGACAAAGGACGATACAAACGGTAGCCGTTCTTCTCCGTGAGGAGGTCTTGATGATGGTCTTCTCCGCAAAGGGAGGTCTTGAATCCAAGGTGGATCTTCTCCGAAGAGGGGCCTCGGTCTCTCTCGTGGAGTAGATCCGATATGGATGAGCGAAGCTCTATCTAATGAGCTAAATCAACGCTAACCTTAACTAGGAGGAGGTGGAGGAGTATATATAGTCATGGGCCACGGAGAAGTAAGTGAAGGGGTACATGGGCTGTGGCCCAACACACTGTGCGCAGACAGGCGTCGGACGTCCGGAGGGTTCCGGTCGTCCGGAGGCTCGGGAAGGTCCGGACGTCCGGTGCTCTTCGGACGTCCGTAGATTCGGCTCGGGCATGCTTCGGTCGGACGTCCGGAGGGGGTCGGTCGTCCGGAGGCTCGCGGGGTCCCGGACGTCCGGTGATCTTCGGATGTCCGCAGATTTGGTTCGGTGGTTGCTGGCACGAACGTCCGGAGGGGCCCGGTCGTCCGGAGCCTGGGATTCGTCGGACGTCCGGTCCTGGTCGGACGTCCGGCCGCTGTAGCTTCGGCCAGCTTCCTCTCTTGGTCCTTGTACTTGGTGTTCTCGCCGTCTTGTCCATGGTCTTCCTCCTTGTTCCTGGTCATGCATAGCACATATATTTGAGGTAGTAACCATGTCTCACATGTGGGAAGTGAAGGTTTGGAGAGGAGCGAGTTCACCTTGTGTCCAATGGCGTTTGTTCGAGGTCTCGTCATATGTCCACTTGGGGCTTGGAGAGTAGTCGGAGTGTACATGGTGATGAACGTGGGATGCTCCGCATCATCTCCCCTCCCTTGGGAAAGATCCGACCTCGGATCGTGATCCTCATCACCATGGAAACGGTTGTCGTAGACGGACTTGTAGTTGGACGAAGTTGAAAACATGGCGCAATCCAAGTAGTCCAAGGTGTCGTCGGAGTGATAGACATGCAAAAAGAGCAAACACAAGCAACACTCGGAAATACAATGGTTAGCGCGCACAAAGTGTCCATCATGTAAGAATGAGTCCGTGCGGCAAGATTGGTTGTGACAAAGCGCATGAAGCTTATCAAGATGATCTAGAATGAGATGCAAAGCATTCATGGGAACAAATGCAATCATTGTGCACACAATTGTGTTATGAGTATGAACAATGCAACCACGGTGCAATATGATGTCATAATGGGATGGTGCATCAAAAGCATGAACATAGCAATGGATGCTCAATATGTGAATGTCATCACGCAATTGATGGAGGACCATATGATCATGATGTATGAAAATGCCATCTAGGAAGATCACAACAAATTTGCTAAGGAAGTGAACAAGCTCAAATATCACGGATGACATGGGAATACAAGATGCAACAAGGCAATCATAATGTGTGTCAATCCATGCATAGGGTGCAAACTTGTGGTGAGAATGATATGCCCATCGAGCATGACATGTATGAGCACAATCAACAAATATGGAGATGGTGGTGTACCAATGCTCGATGTCGTGGCATGAGTGGAATTCCAAAGATGCATCCAATAAGTGCGAGCGCTCCTCAATGTGAAAGTCCAAAGAGCCAATCTCCAATGTCGCTCCTCCGTTCGCGAGATGTATCATGTAGACAACAAGAAGGAAACAACAATGAAAGAATGACCCATCCAATATGCGTATTTGAGGATGGCTCAAAGAGAAGGAGGTCACCTTTAGGAGGTTCTCAAGGATGATGGAGTTCCGCATCTTGTATGCCTTCCCATAAGCAAGTTGTCTCGTGATGTTACCGCCTTGTGAATCCTTCAAAATGAAAGAACATGACAAACACTCGGAAAAACAAATGAGGTTGGCGGAAGTGCAAAACCTATCATTCGTGTGGTAAGATACCCAACAAGTGTATGCATCATGCTCATCATAAGAAAGTACAAGGGAGCGTTTCATAGTATGGAGGCATATGATGTGAGAACAACCAAATACAATAGGCGCAAGTAAACAAACATGCATCACAAGTAATATGTCAAAGTCTCCAAGATCAATAAGCATAGTATGGTTGCACTCAATACAAGTGGATATGAAAGAGGCAACTAGTGGACACGAGAGACAATGACCAAGATATATCTTGTGAGAGGCATGAGCATATATGTCATCAACCCAAGAAAGCAAGTGATAGTGGAACATGGGTGATGCAACATAGCAAGCAATCATAGCGATCAAGTCAAGCAAGCTAGTAGTGCGAAGATGCAACATACTAGAAGGAATCATGGCAAGCATGTCATGTGTGCAAATAGTGGGCATGAATAATTCACATGGCATAGCACAAGCATGAAAGCAAGATATGAGAAAATTATCATCAATCTATTGGCGAGAGGCCGTATGTAAATAGCAATGGGACATCATTACTCTCCCAACACAACAATCAACAATAGCATGGGGCACATGATAAACATGGCAAAAGCAACAAGGATCTCCACCAAGCATGCAAATACACATAGGAGTAGCATAATGGTGAATCATGGGTATATACAAGCAAGGGTCACAATTGCATGGCAAAGGCATAGAAGCAAGCATAACATGCAAAGTGAACACGATAGAATGGGCATAAGGTAACAAGTGGTAAATAGCCCATAGCCGTGTGAGAGCCAAGTAGAAGAGATGCGTGTAGTCCTTGCGCGAAGGAAGCGGTGGTAAGGATAGTCCACGGGATCCCAAAGCATCGTTGCTCTCAAGAGCTCGTTTCGTCAACTCATGGGATTGAGATGTTGACGAGTGTATGTGGGTACCTACACAAAACAAAGACAAAGGAAAAATTGTGTGTGCGTGGTAGATGTACACATCATCCATCATGATGCGCACATGCATGTGTCGGTTAGCACAAAATATCCAATGCTCAAATAAATGAGATGCGTGATATAGAAACATGTCATCCATCATGAGAGGTTTGTTATTATGTATAGCATAATGGAGACTCAAATTGTGTAATGCATCATGAGAAATATGTAGAGCATTGTTATTCATGGGAAGCATATGGTGCACGCAATTATGGGAATAATGCAAAGTATGGGATGAATCAAAATCTCCGAATATGTATGAGGAAACTATGGGTGTGTCCTCATGAGCATTAATGGAAACATCACATGGAGAATATTGACAACATCCACAACAATGCATATTTGGTTCAATGTGATCATGGCATGACATAGTAGATGAATTGCGCAAATCATGTAAAGGAAGCATTGCAATATCATCACAAGAAAAGCAAAAGCCAATGACCATCACCTCGTCATCTATACCATAAGTGGAAATGGGATTTATTTTAATGGGGCATGCATAGTTACTATGTTGAGATTGAAATGATGCAATATGGGAGATCTCACTCATAGCATATGACAAGTTCAATGGATTGTCAAACATGAAGTGACCAATAGAATTTTCACAAGATATCCTATGAAGCATAGCATCACAACTAGGCAACTCAACATGCTCATCATCATATTCATCATAAATAGGTAAGTCAAGACATGAAGAAGTTTCACTAGCATGAAGCATGGTAATAGGTAGGTCAACATCATGGGAGCAATCAATGTCAAGATGGTCCACTAGTGGGACAAGAGAAGTACCATCACCTATGTTACCGTTGGAGCGTAGCTCATGCGTTGTAGGTGAGGTGTTGAAGATCCACTCATTGTCATCTTCATCTTGATGGAACCATGTGGGGGGTTCATCATCATCCACCATGGCCATCATCGTCTCCAATGGAGGAATAGACTCATCAAGGATAGGCATGTTGTCATGTAGGAGACCTAGCACCAAAGAAGAAAACACACTAGGAGTAGAGGTTAAGTCGTTAGGAATCATAGTGGCCTCATGTGCCGTGTCAACTACCTCACTCACTAAGTGTTGTGGCTCACTCGCTCCCTTAAGGATGCTCTCACTCGTATGGTGGGTGGAGTCACTCAAATGGCGCTCAACCTCACATAGGATGTGTGGCATGCTCTCATGTGTGGGGCTAGTGGTGGTCACACTCATCCTCTCATAGGAAATGCACTCAATGTCATATAGGGTGGAGTCACTCATGTCACTCATGTGGTGGTGACTCTCCTCATATGGCAATTGGGGCATCTCGACATATGTGGGTGTCGGAGAGATGTAGGTGCAAATGTCTCCATGCGCGATCGCGTAGCTTGACTCGGAGTATGAGTCCAATGTGGGCGTCGTCTTCATGTTGTTGAAGAGGTTCGCGCTCGTCGCCGTGGTCGAAGGGGATGACCCTTGCTCGACCGTCTTGTCACCGTCTTGGTGTGGGAGGCCCATATGATGTGGCACCTCGTAGCTCGTCTCCATGACCGAAGGGAATGTCCCATGCTCGGCCATCTTCCTTGAGGGGCTTCCGAAGATGGAAGTGTCGCCCTCGCTCGTAGGTAGTCGCCTTGGACTTGATGAAGTCGTTGTAGGCGAACACGTGGGAAGTAGGCGAAGATGCCGTACGTCCAAAGGCGAAGATGCCTTGAGAACACTTGGCAAAGATGCCGAAGTGGTTGATGTAGCCGTAGCACCGTCTTGGTGGTGCTCGTCTCGCGGTCTTCTCTTGTGCTTATGAAGCTTCGACTTGGCGTGTTGGGACTTGTGCATTTGCGCTTGTGGAGCATCTTCATGATGATGGTGTCGTTGTCGCACTTGGGCTCGTAGTAGATGTCGTTCGTCGTCGTCGTGCACATGATGCTTGGAGGTGACTTGCCCTTCATGACGATGTTGATCACGAACGTGATGGTGGTCGCCATGTAGATGTGGACGAGGATGATTTGCGCTTGCATCGCTTGGGCGCTCCGAAGACTTGTGGCTTGAACGTCGCCGTCTTGAAGATGACGAAGGGGAAGAAGACTTGATCAAGGCCCGAATCTCCTCCATCCTTGCATCTTGCTCTTCTTTATATGCGGCAAGCTTCTTGTCGAAGTAGTCCCTTCTCCTTGCTTCGGAGTGATGAATGTCGATGGAGATGTTCTCGCGCGCCTCGCAATCTTGATTGTGTGCCTTGCACTTGTCGTTGTAGATCAAGAGAGACGCTTTGGTGATGTAGTTGTTCACGCCGTCGTTGTTGTCGAAGACCGGAGATGAAATGCCTTGCCTATCCATCACAAGACTCGAGCAAATATGAGTGGGAGAAAGAGAAGAACTTATACCAATGTACCTTGACCGATGTTGAAAATGAATCAAGTTCACTCAAATGCGGACAATGAAATAGCACTATTGGTACCAATCCTTGTCGGTTCTCACACCTACACAAGTAAAGCTTATGGAGGAGCTCAGTGAGGATAGTGGCACAAAAATTTAATGCAAAATGTTAGCAAGAGTCAATAATGTTGAAAGAGATTCACAAATTCGCAAGTGAAACAAATGGACCAATAGCAAAGAATGGCACATGGAAACACACACACGGATAGATAAATGGGGCCGTGCAACCAAGGAATGAGCTCAAAATGTGGAATCCACCAAAATGCTCGTGTTGCACAACTCAAGAGAGACGCTAGCACGATTGCTCAATAGGCGGATACGACACTTGTGCACAACCTATAAGATGCAAAATGGATAAACTTCTATCCCAAGTATGCTATGTATGTATGGTTCCCGGTGTTTCTCTCAAGATGATCCAAGATGATCGGATATGACAATCTTATATGCAATATGGTATGATGCTATGGCACTTGCTTACAAGCTCTTTGCTCTCTTTCTTTTGCTTAAAAGCTTATTCTCTTTTTTTTTCCTATGTATGGCCACTTTGCACAATGCACAAACCAAGATAGCAATTGTGTATATGCGGGAACAAACTTGTGACACAAGATATGATACCAATATGATATGGTGTGTATGCAATGGATGGTGTGATCACTAATGTGCACAAGTAACGTTGCCGGCAATACTCAAATGGCTAGTCTCGATAGGCAAGTAACACAAAATGGGATAAGGGGTTATCAATGCAATTGCAAGGGGAATGTACAATGGTGTCGTCGAGGTTACCGTCCTTTGCGATGATGAGTGGCGGTGTTCTTGATGTAGATACCAAGATGATGGAGACTCGTCCCTAACTAGCCGAAACACCTTAGGAAACGGAAAAACCGCGAACTCAAAATCTCAAATGACAAATGTCAAATGGTGGTAGCGGGAATGCGGTGGTGGTTTGCACTTGGCAATGCGGAAGTGGAATGATGGGCTATACACGTGTCGGAGTTGAAGCACGGTCCCTAAGTAGCCGAAACACCTTAGGAGACACAACTCACAACACAAACAAAATTGGGTTAAGTTGGGTTGGCGGAAGAGTATGGTGGGCAAGCCTATGCGGAAGTTACGGTGGTGGTGGTGGTTGATGAAGATGCAACCGTCCCTAAGTAGCCTAAACACCTTAGGAGACTCGAATCACAACTCAAACAACCTCAAATGCAAAGGGGAACAAAATTGGTTAGGTTGCGGAAGTCGGTGGTGGCTATGCGGAGGATGTGGTGGAAGCCCTAGGCAAACTTGCCAAATTTTCAACAATTTGATGGAGTCAAATGGTGGTGGTAGTATTTTTATGGGAAGGGGGATGTCAATAGCTTCAAAACGAGCTAAAGAACGTCAAAATCGGAGTCCGGATGAATTAGTTATGGACAAAACAAAAATCAGCCGAAGTCTGAAACTACAGGTTACGGACGTCCGTAAAAGGTCGGACATCCGTAAATCCAGTTCGGGTTAGGGGTTCCGGTCGTCCGGAAAAGGTCGGACGTCCGGTCGTTCCAGGGGCTCCGGACGTCCGTAAAACTCCGGTCGTCCGGTGGGTCGGGGTCAGCTCGAAAATTGAGATCTGGGACGCGATTTTGGGCGGAAATTGGTGATTTCGGGGTCAAAATTGAAGAGATTTCGTGGATGAAAGATGGGGAAACTTGGAGAAATGCTAGATCCACTCGAAACCAAGCAAATCCATGGATCAAAATCAACAAAACATCATCAAACAAAGAAATCACAAAAAAATTTGGGGCTATTTTTGGTGGGGATTTTCGGATTTAGGCAAGAACACAACAAAATCAAGCTAGAAAAAGAGGGGTAGGGGCTCCAAAAACGTGATCAACGTGGCTCATGATACCATATGATGTAGGGCGGAACCCTAGGTGAACGATCTTTCACGTTGGAGCGGATCCTACGGTGAATCACGAAGAACACGCGGAAGAACAAGAGGGAAAACACGGGGAAAATGAGAGAGAGATCACTCAACCGACAAGAAATCAATCACACAAATGCTAGATCAAAGAACACAAAGGGAGATACATGATTCGAGGTCGACAAAGGACGATACAAACGGTAGCCGTTCTTCTCCGTGAGGAGGTCTTGATGATGGTCTTCTCCGCAAAGGGAGGTCTTGAATCCAAGGTGGATCTTCTCCGAAGAGGGGCCTCGGTCTCTCTCGTGGAGTAGATCCGGTATGGATGAGCGAAACTCTATCTAATGAGCTAAATCAACGCTAACCTTAACTAGGAGGAGGTGGAGGAGTATATATAGTCATGGGCCACGGAGAAGTAAGTGAAGGGGTACATGGGCTGCGGCCCAACACACTGTGCGCAGACAGGCGTCGGACGTCCGGAGGGTTCCGGTCGTCCGGAGGCTCGGGAAGGTCCGGACGTCCGGTGCTCTTCGGACGTCCGTAGATTCGGCTCGGGCATGCTTCGGTCGGACGTCCGGAGGGGGTCGGTCGTCCGGAGGCTCGCGGGGTCCCGGACGTCCGGTGATCTTCGGATGTCCGCAGATTTGGTTCGGTGGTCGCTGGCACGGACGTCCGGAGGGGGCCGGTCGTCCGAGCTGGGAGTCGCTTGACGTCCGGTCTGGTCGGACGTCCGGCCATTCTAAGCTTCGCCAACTTCCTCTCTTGGTCCTTGTACTTGGTGTCCTCGCCGTCTTGTCCATGGTCTTCCTCCTTGTTCCTGGTCATGCATAGCACATATATTTGAGGTAGTAACCATGTCTCACATGTGGGAAGTGAAGGTTCGGAGAGGAGCGAGTTCACCTTGTGTCCAATGGCGTTTGTTCGAGGTCTCGTCATATGTCCACTTGGGGCTTGGAGAGTAGTCGGAGTGTACATGGTGATGAACGTGGGATGCTCCGCATCAGGTTTGTTATTATGTATAGCATAATGGAGACTCAAATTGTGTAATGCATCATGAGAAATATCTACAGCATTGTTATTCATGGAATGCATATGGTTCACGCAATTATGGGAATCATGCAAAGTATGAGATGCATCAAAATCTCCTAATATGTATGAGGAAACTATGGGGGTCTCCTCATGAGCAAGAGTAGAAACATCACGTGGAGAATATTGACAACATGCAAAACAATGCATATTCGGAACAATGTGATCATGGCATGGAATAATAGATGAATTGCGCAAATCATGTAAAGGAAGCATGGCAATATCATCACAAGAGAAGCAAAAGCCAATGACCATCATCTCGTCATCTATGCCATAAGTGCAAATGGGATTTATTTTAATGGGGCATGCATACTTACTATGTTGAGATTGTAATGATGCAATATGGGAGATCTCACTCATAGCATATGACAAGTTCAAAGGATTATCAAACATGATGTGACCAATAGAATTTTCACATGATATCCTATGGAGCATAGCGTCACAACTAGGCAACTCAACATGCTCATCATCATATTCATCATAAATAGGTAAGTCGAGGCATGAAGAAGTTTCACTAGCATGAAGCATGGTAATAGGTGTGTCAACATCATGGGAGCAATTGAAATCAAGAGAGTCCACTAGTGGGAAAAGAGAAGTACCATCACCTATGTTACCTTTGGAAGGTCGCTCATGAGTTGTAGGTGAGGTGTTGAAGATCGTCTCGTTGTCATCTTCATCTTGATGGAACCATGTGGGGGTTCATCATCATCCACCATGGCCATCGCTCGTCTCTAATTTAGGGATGGACTCAAATCGAGGATAGGCGTGTCGTCATGTAGAAGACCGGCACCAAAGAAGAAAACACACTAGGAGTAGAGGTTAAGTCGTTAGGAATCATAATGGCCTCACATGCCGTCTCAACTACCTCACTCACTACGTGTTGTGGCTCACTCACTCCCTCAAGGGTGCTCTCATGTGTGGGGCTAGTGGTGGTCACACTCATCCTCTCATAGGAAATGCTCTCAATGTCACGTATGGTGGAGTCACTCATGTCACTCATGGGGTGGTGGCTCTCCTCACATGGCAATTGGGGCATCTCGACATATGTGGGTGCCGAGAGATGTAGGTGCAAATGTCTCCATGCTTGTCGCAGTAGCTTGACTCGGAGTATGAGTCCAATGTGGGCGTCGTCTTCATGTTGTTGAAGAGGTTCGCGCTCGTCGCCGTGGTCGAAGGGGATGGCCCTTGCTCGACCGTCTTGTCGCCGTCTTGTTGTTGGAGGTCCATATGATGTGGCACCTCATAGCTCGTCTCCATGACCGAAGGGAGTTTCCCATTCTTGGCCATCTTCCTTGAGGAGCTTCCGAAGATGGAAGTGTCGCCCTCGCTCGTAGGTGGTCGCCTTGAACTTGATGAAGTCGAAGTAGGCGTACACGTGGGAAGTAGGCGAAGATGCCGTACGTCCAAAGGCGAAGATGCCTTGAGAACACTTGGCGAAGATGCCGAAGTGGTTGATGTAGCTGATGAGGACATCAATACCATTGTTACACCCACAGCCCCTCCTGCTACATATATTGGACCAATTACTAGAGCTCGCGCACGCCAATTAAATTATCAGGTACTTTCGTTTCTTGGTAATGATTCTAATGTTCATGAGAATATGATGCTGCCTAAATTGGATACATTTGTTTTGCTTACAAATGAAGGCCCTAGCTTGGAGAAGGATGGACATTGGAGCAAGAACAAGCATGGAGATAATGCCATGCTAAGGGGAACAAAACGGAGTTACAAGTGATGATTTCAGGACTTTGAAGCCACCATAATGGGTGCATGAAGCCTTGGACGAAATATACAAGATGCTACTTCATAAATGTCGTCCCGAGGCTATTCTAGGTGCTCGTCACCTTATTAGTGGGCCAGGCCCATGTAATTTCGAAATACTTAAGTATAGGCTGTTTTTAGAGTCCGTATGTGTGGGGAAACAAGAGTTAGGGTTGATTTGGACCCCTCCACCAAGGGCCACGAAATTCCCCCTCTTCCTCCATATATACAGCCCTTAGGGCACCGTTTAGACCTTGGGTTTTGTTTAGATTAAAAGTTCGCCATAGCTGCAACCCAGCGTGCCGTTTGTGTTCAACGACCAGACAAAGGCGTCACAGAACCCCACCTTGATCAATAAAGCTTTCATCTTATATTCGCAATATCCAGATTGCAATCTCAGTTTCTTGCTTGTTCTTCGTTTGCTCGCAGGAAACAGACCCTCGTGGTCAGGTTGATCGTGCTCCGGCGTGGTCAATAACCTCTTGGAGTTGGTTTAGCGATTGCTAAGGCGCGACGTCCTCACACGTTCGTAGTCGGATCGTCAAAGTCGACTTCCTCCAAAGCGAAAACCAACATCTCATCGAAAGACGGGACACCTCGCCTCTATCAAGTGGTATCAGATTTTCAGGTTGCTCGGTGAGATTTTACAGTTTTTCGTAGATTAGATCGAGTCTGTTCTTCATACCTAAAGTCCACGAAAAAGCCACAAAAGAAATTAGGGTTAGTTCATCATATCCGAACCAATCTGAGCCTTTGCATAATCTTTTTAGGGTTTTTGCTTTGTTGAATTTGCGGTTGCATCGTCGTGTCAAGTTCTTTGGTCTTAGAGTCTAGTCTTTTAGAGTTTGAGTTACGGTCATAAGTTGTCACGCCGCCGCCGCACCATCATCATCGCCTTGCCATCTACCACCATTGCTTATCCGCCACCGCTCTGAATCCGTATCCATATACCACCACCAATCCGTATCCATATACCACCACCGCTACCATATACCACCACCGCTGTCATATACCACCACCATATATCCACCACCAATCCGAGTTCCTTGCATATTAGGTTTGTTTTCGAGATCCATCTAGCTTCGGTTTGTTTTCGAGATCCATCTAGTTTCCGATTTGTGTTTTCCTTGACGGAGTAGGTTTCGGAAAAAAAAAGAGCAGCGAAAAAAAAAAAAAAAAGAAGCCCAAAAAAAAAGAGCGAAAAAAAAATTTATTCCAGAGTGTGCTTTTCCGTTGTTTCCGTGCAGCGCCGTGATTTTGTTAGTGTTCTAGGCTCGCGTCTCTAGCACGGTCTAGCCTAGGACCAAAGACAAGATCACCGTCGTTGAGCGTTTATTCAACTTTGTATCTCTGAATTGATTATTGCTAACCTTTTTTTTGCTACCATATTATAAGCCTTCCCAGCTCCACATACATCTACATCGTCGTTTGACTCTCCACAGTAATCGCTCTATCCAAGCTTTGAGAGTTTTGACTACATCGGTTGCCGATCACCTTTCTTTGTTGGGTAAGAACTGGTAAGAATTTGAGATTTGCTCGACGGATTTGTGACGTCCACCACACCATCACCACCACTTCCTAGTAGTCTGTCGAATCATATTCTTGTGTGTTTATATTGCTGCTAACCATGGCAGGATCACAAGCCGAGCGAGACCGACCGGGAGAACATGACAAACAAAGCGCTACATGATAAGTTTCAACAAATGATGAGTGGGCAGGTGGACGATGTGCTAAATAGATTTGAAGAGGCCATGGAGAAGATAGATGGCATTGAGAAGGCGTTCAAAACAAAGCTCGATAACAAGTTTAATGAATTGCTCATGCGTCTACCACCACCACCACCGGCTGCACCTAACGCACCTCTACTACAACAACATGGACTACCTCCACATCGTGAAACAGCCCTCCGCCGAGCTTCCGTGTCCCTCTTCACTGGCCAAGCTGCTGGTGCTGCTGTTGATATACGTGGCTCCTGCTGCTGCGGTGGGGAGGATGATTATGTAAGAGCTTACGAGGATGAGGTTGATCAACATCGAACTACGTGCAACCACCAGCACCACAACCACCAGGTCGTCCACATGCAAATAATGGCAATGTTGGGCTCCCCTTCAGTGCGAGATCATGACCATCTCCCTAAACTGAAATTGAATATTCCACCATTTGAGGGTAGATATGTTCCTGATATATATCTTACTTGGGAGTTAGAAACTGAACAACGATTTACATGTTTACAATATCCTGAGGAGAGACGTGTTCCTGCTGCTGTTTGTGCTTTCACTAGCTTTGCATGTGTTTGGTGGTCCGAACATTGTAGATTATATCCTGTTCCAGCTACTTGGGCTGCTTTGAAAACTGCTATGCGTACTCGTTGGGTTCCACCATATTATCAGCGTGAATTACTTCAAAAATTGCAGCGCTTAAGACAAGGAAAAAATTCGGTGAAGAATATTATCAGGAATTACAAACTGGCTTGATTAGATGTGGTATTGTTGAGGAGAATGAAGCTATGCTTGCACGTTTTCTGGGTGGATTAAATAGAGAGATTCAGACCATTCTAGACTACAAGGATTATAATAATATCACTCGATTATTCCATCTTGCTTGTAAAGCTGAGCGTGAAGTGCAGGATCGATGTGCCTTGGGCGGATTAACTTTTCTCGCAGGTCGACCTTCATCATGGACACAACGTGCATCATCTACTTCCACACGTTCTACTACACGGCACCTCCGTCGGCTGCCACCTCCAACCGTGATACAAGAAAGCAGGCACAACCACCACTATCGCCAAGAGTACACTGCTGGGCCTACAGAGCTCTTCTTCTTCCATGGCGTCAACAGGGCACACAAGTGATATTATTTGTCGTCGTTGTAAGGGAAGAGGACATTTTTGAGAGAATGCACATCTCAGCGTGTGATGATTGCTAACGAGGATGGTGGGTATGAGTCGCTAGTGACTATGATGAAGAGACTTTGGCTCTTATTACACATGAAGAACACGGTGGAGATGATTCGATCTGAGACGCAATACATGGCTCTGAAGATCTTGACAGGTATGAATGTTTAGTTGCTCAACGTGTTTTGAGTGTGCAGGTTACACAAGCTGAGCAAAATCAGAGGCATAACTTGTTCCATACAAAGGGAGTTGTGAAGGAGCGTTCTATTCAGCGTCATCATAGATGGAGGAGCTGCAACAACTTGGCTAGCATGGATATGGTGGAGAAGCTTTCTCTCACCACAAGACCACATCCACATCCTTACTACATCCAATGGTTCAACAACAGCGGCAAGGTTAAGGTAACACGTCTGTTCGTGTGTATTTTAGTATCTCTACATATGCTGATTATGTTGATTGTGATGTGGTACCTATGCAAGCATGTTCCTTATTACTTGGTAGACCATGGCAATTTGATAAAATTCTATACACCATGGTAGAAACAATCAGTATACTCTTGTTCACAAGGATAAAAATATTACTTTGCTTCCTATGACTCATGATTCCATTTTGAAAGATGATATTAATAGAGCTAATAAAGCAAAACAGGAGAAAAATAAGAGTGAAAATCAGATTGTGGCAAAAGAATTTGAGCAACAAATGAAGCCTAATAATAAACCATCTAATGTTGCTTCTGAAATTAAACTGAAAAGTGCATGTTTATTTGCCACCAAATCTGATATTGATGAGCTAGATTCTAGCAAATCTGTTTGCTATGCTTTTGTGTGCAAAGAGGCATTATTTTCATTCGAGGACGTGCCTTCCTCTTTGCCCCCGCTGTCACTAACATTTTGCGGGAGTTCGCCGACGTCTTCCCACAAGGCGTGCCACCGGATTACCACCTATTCGAGGGATTGAGCATCAAATTGACTTAATTCCGGTGCATCGCTACCAACCGCGCACCATACCGTACTAATCCAGAGGAGACGAAGGAGATTATCGTCAAGTACAGGAGCTGCTCGACAAAGGTTATATCGCGAATCTCTTAGTCCTTGTGCTGTTCCTATTATACTAGTGCCTAAAAAGGATGGTACGTCGGCGTATGTGTGTTGATTGTAGAGGCATTAATAATATTACTATTCGTTATCGTCATCCTATTCCTAGGCTAGATGATATGCTTGATGAATTGAGTGGCTCTACAATATTCTCCAAAGTTGATTTGCGTAGTGGATACCATCAAATTCGTATGAAATTGGGAGATGAATGGAAAATAGCATTTAAAACTAAGTTTGGATTATATGAGTGGTTAGTCATGCCTTTTGGGTTAACTAATGCACCTAGTACTTTCATGAGATTAATGAACGAAGTTTTACGTGCTTTCATTGGACGATTTGTGGTAGTTTACTTTGATGATATACTGATTTATAGCAAATCTTTGGAAGAACATTTGGAACATTTACGTGCTGTTTTAATGCTCTACGTGATGCACGTTTGTTTGGTAACCTTGGGAAGTGCACCTTTTGCACCGACCGAGTATCTTTTCTTGGCTATGTTGTTACTCCACAGGAATTGAAGTTGATAAAGCCAAGATTGAAGCTATTGAGAGTTGGCGCAGCCCAAAACGGTCACACAAGTGAGGAGTTTTCTTGGACTCGCTGGTTTCTATAGGCGTTTGTGAGAGACTTTAGCACCATTGCTGCACCTCTCAATGAGCTTACAAAGAAGGATGTGCCTTTTGTTTGGGGTACCGCATACGGGAAGAAGCCTTCACGGTATTGAAAGATAAGTTGACACATGCTCCTTTACTCCAACTTCCCGACTTTAATAAGACTTTTGAGCTTGAATGTGATGCTAGTGGAGTTGGATTAGGAGGTGTGTTATTACAAGATGGCAAACCTGTTGCATACTTTTCGAAAAATTGAGTGGGCCTAGTCTGAACTATTCTACTTATGACAAAGAATTATATGCTCTTGTTAGGACTTTAGAGACATGGCAACATTATTTATGGCCCAAAGAATTTGTTATACATTCTGATCATGAATCTTTGAAACATATTAAAAGTCAAGCTAAACTGAATCGTAGACATGCTAAATGGGTTGAATTCATTGAGACTTTCCCTTATGTCATTAAACACAAGAAGGGTAAAGAAAATGTTATTGCTGATGCTTTGTCTCGTCGCTATACTATGCTTTCACAACTTGACTTCAAAATATTTGGTTTGGAGACCATCAAAGATCAATATGTGCATGATGCTGATTTTAAAGATGTAATGCAGAATTGTAAAGAAGGAAGAACATGGAACAAGTTCGTTATTAATGATGGTTTTGTGTTCCGTGCTAACAAGCTATGCATTCCTGCTAGCTCTGTTCGTCTTTTGTTGTTGCAGGAGGCGCATGGAGGAGGATTAATGGGACACTTTGGCGTCAAGAAGACGGAGGATATACTTGCTACCCATTTCTTTTGGCCAAAGATGAGACGGGATGTTGAGCGTTTTGTTGCTCGCTGCACTACATGTCAAAAAGCTAAGTCACGACTCAATCCTCATGGTTTATATATGCCTTTGCCTGTGCCTAGTGTTCCTTGGGAGGATATATCTATGGACTTTGTTTTAGGTTTACCTCGAACAAAGAAGGGAGGATAGCATATTTGTTGTCGTGGATAGATTCTCGAAAATGGCACACTTTATACCATGTCATAAAAGCGATGATCTTTGTTAATGTTGCTGATTTGTTCTTTCGTGAAATTATTCGCTTGCATGGTGTGCCAAATACTATTGTTTCAGATCGTGATACTAAATTTCTTAGCCACTTTTGGAGATGTTTATGGGCTAAGTTGGGGACTAAACTGCTTTTAGTACTACTTGTCACCCCAAACTGATGGACAAACTGAAGTAGTCAATAGAACATTGTCTACTATGCTTAGGGCTGTTTTGAAGAATAATAAGAAAATGTGGGAAGAATGCTTGCCTCATATTGAATTTGCTTATAATCGTTCATTGCATTCTACAACTAAGATGTGCCCTTTTGAAATTGTGTATGGCTTCCTACCTCGTGCACCTATTGATTTGTTGCCTCTTCCATCTTCGGAGAAGGTTAATTTTGATGCTAAAGAACGTGCTGAATTGATTTTAAAATGCATGAGATAACTAAGGAAAACATTGAGCGTATGAATGCTAAATATAAACTTGCTGGAGATAAGGGTAGAAAACATGTTGTCTTTGCACCGGAGATCTTGTTTGGTTACATTTGCGTAAGGATAGGTTTCCTAATTTGCATAAATCAAAGCTAATGCCACGTGCTGATGGTCCATTTAAGGTGTTAGAGAAAATAAATGATAATGCATATAAACTTGAGCTGCTGCAGATTTTGGGGTTAGTCCCACTTTTAACATTGCAGATTTGAAGCCTTATTTGGGTGAGGAATATGAGCTTCGTCGAGGGCGACTTCATTTCAAGAAGGGAGGATGATGAGGACATCAATACCATTGTTACACCCACAGCCCCTCTTGCTACATATCTTGGACCAATTACTAGAGCTCATGACGCCAATTAAATTATCGGTACTTTCGTTTCTTGGTAATGATTCTAATGTTCATGAGAATATGATGCTGCCTAAATTGGATACATTTGTTTTGCTTACAAATGAAGGCCCTAGCTTGGAGAAGGATGGACATTGGAGCAAGAACAAGCATGGAGATAATGCCATGCAGGGGAACAAGAACGGAGTTACAAGTGATGATTTCAGGACTTTGAAGCCACCATAATGGGTGCATGAAGCCTTGGACGAAATATACAAGATGCTACTTCATAAATGTCGTCCCGAGGCTATTCTAGGTGCTGCGTCACCTTATTAGTGGGCCAGGCCCATGTAATTTCGAAATACTTAAGTATAGGCTGTTTTAGAGTCCGTATGTGTGGGGAAACAAGAGTTAGGGTTGATTTGGACCCCTCCACCAAGGGCCACGAAATTCCCCCTCTTCCTCCATATATACAGCCCTTAGGGCACCGTTTAGACCTTGGGTTTTGTTTAGATTAAAAGTTCGCCATAGCTGCAACTTCGCAGATTTCGTTTGTGTTCAACGACTGCACAAAGGCGCCACAGAACCCCACCTTGATCAATAAAGCTTTCATCTTATATTCGCAATATCCAGATTGCAATCTCAGTTTCTTGCTTGTTCTTCGTTTGCTCGCAGGAAACAGACCCTCGTGGTCGAGTTGATCGTGCTCGGCGTGGTCAATAACCTCTCGGAGTTGGTTTAGCGATTGCTAAGGCGCGACGTCCTCGCACGTTCGTAGTCGGATCGTCAAAGTCGACTTCCTCCAAAGCGAAAACCAACATCTCATCGAAAGACGGGACACCTCGCCTCTATCAGTAGCCGTAGCGCCGTCTTGGTGGTGGTCGTCTCGCGGTCTTCTCTTGTGCTTATGAAGCTTCGACTTGGCGTGTTGGGACTTGTGCATTTGCGCTTGTGGAGCATCTTCATGATGATGATGTCGTTGTAGATGTCGTTCGTCGTCGTCGTGCACATGATGCTTGGAGGTGACTTGCCCTTCATGACGATGTGGATCACGAACGTGATGGTGGTCGCCATGTAGATGTGGACGAGGACGATTTGCACTTGCATCTTTTTCGCTCCAAGACTTGTGGCTTGAATGTCGCCGCCTTGAAGATGACGAAGGGGAAGAAGACTTGATCAAGGCCCGAATCTCCTCCATCCTTGCATCTTGCTCCTCTTTATGTGCGGCAAGCTTCTTGTCGAAGTAGTCCCTTCTCCTTGCTTCGGAGTGATGAATGTCGATGGAGATGTTCTCGATGCGCTCTCGCAATCTTGATTGTGTGCCTTGCACTTGTCGTTGTAGATCAAAGAGAGACGCTTTGTGATGTAGTTGTTCACGCCGTCGTTGTTGTCGAAGACCGGAGATGAAATGCCTTGCCTATCCATCACAAGACTCGAGCAAATATGAGTGGGAGAAAGAGAAGAACTTATACCGATGTACCTTGACCGATGTTGAAAATGAATCAAGTTCACTCGAATGCGGACAATGAAATAGCACTATTGGTACCAATCCTTGTCGGTTCTCACACCTACACAAGTAAAGCTTATGGAGGAGCTCGGTGAGGATAGTGGCACAAAAATTTAATGCAAAATGTTAGCAAGAGTCAATAATGTTGAAAGAGATTCACAAATTCGCAAGTGAAACAAATGGACCAATAGCAAAGAATGGCACACGGAAACACACACACGGATAGATAAATGGGGTCGTGCAACCAAGGAATAAGCACAAAATGTGGAATCCACGGAAGCGCGCCGTGTTGCACAACTCAAGAGAGACGCTAGCACGATTGCTCAATAGGCGGATACGACACTTGTGCACAACCTATAAGATGCAAAATGGATAAACTTCTATCCCAAGTATGCTATGTATGTATGGTTCCCGGTGTTTCTCTCAAGATGATCCAAGATGATCGGATATGACAATCTTATATGCAATATGGTATGATGCTATGGCACTTGCTTACAAGCTCTTTGCTCTCTTTCTTTTGCTTAAAAGCTTTATTTCTTCATTTTTTTGTATGGCCACTTTTGCACAATGCACAAACCAAGATAGCAATTGTGTATATGCGGGAACGATATTGTGACACAATGGATGATATGATGATACCAAGATGATATGGTATGTATGCAACGGATGGTGTAGATCACTAATGTGCACAAGTAACGTTGCCGGCAATACTCAAATGGCTAGTCTCGATAGGCAAGTAACGCAAAATGGGCTAGGGGTTATCAATGCAATTTGCAAGGGGAATATACAATGGTGTCGTCGAGGTTACCGTCCGCTGCGATGATGAGTGGCGGTGTTCTTGATGTAGATACCAAGATGATGGAGACTCGTCCCTAAGTAGCCGAAACACCTTAGTAAACGGAAAAACCGCGAACTCAAAATCTCAAATGACAAATGTCAAATGGTGGTAGCGGGAATGCGGTGGTGGTTTGCACTTGGCAATGCGGAAGTGGAATGATGGGCTATACACGTGTCGTAGTTGAAGTTGCCGTCCTTAAGTAGCCGAAACACCTTAGGAGACACAAGCCACAACTCAAACAAGCTCAAACAACTATTGGGTTAAGTTGGGGGTGGTTGAAGTGTATGGTGGGCAAGGTTATGTGGAAGTGGTGGTGGTGGTTGATGAAGAAGCAATCGTCCCTAAGTAGCCGAAACACCTTAGGAGACTCGAATCACTACTCAAGCAACCACTAATGCTATGGGGAACAAAATTGGTTAGGTTGCGGAAGTCGGTGGTGGTTATGCGGAGGATGTGGCGGAAGCCCTAGGCAAAGATGCCAAAGTTCACAAAATTTGATGTAGTCAAATGGTGATGGTAGTATTTTTATGGGAAGGGGGATGTCAATAGCTTCAAAACGAGCTAAAGAACGTCAAAATCGGACTCCAGATGAATTAGTTATGGCCGAAACGGTGAAATGGGAAAAGCTGAAATGACAGGGGCCGGACATCCGGGGCTCGGGCCGGATTTCCGGACCTGATGTCCAGAACCGAGCGGATTTGGTGCTCCAGGGGCCGGATGTCCCGGATGTCCGGCCTGAGGCCCGGATGTCCGGCCCGACGAATCCCGATCTCGTTTGGGGCGGAAATTTTCGAATTGGGGGCGGAAATTGATGATTTCGGGGGCAAAATTTGATGGATTTCGTGGAGGAAAGATAGGGAAACTTGAGGGAATGCTAGATCCACTTGAAAACAAGCAAATCCATGGATCAAAATCAACAAAACATCATCAAAACTAACAAATCACAAAAAAATTTGGGGCTATTTTTGGTGCGGATTTTCGGATTTAGGACGAAATCAACAAAATCAAGCTAGAAAAAGAGGGGTAGGGGCTCCAAAAACGTGATCAACCGATACCATAGATGATGTAGGGCGGAACCCTACATGGACGATCTTTCACGTTGGAGCGGATCCTACGGGGGAATCACGAAGAACGAGCGGAAGAACACGAGGAAATCACGGGGAGGAACGAGGGAAAACACTCAACCAGATGAGGACATGACTACCTTGGATGAGACCAAAAATATTGCATACATGCATATTTCTCAGGTGATTTCTAGTGCAAACTATTCAATAATATATTTATGTTATCCAGAACAAAAATACTTCACATACTTTTGTGTTTTGTCTAATTGCAGATGTATGGGACATTTGTACAATACACATATGAAGATAAGGGAGAAAGAGATGTTTACCTGCTGTTCAAAAAGTTCTCTCACGTCACTTTTGGCCCAAGAGAAGATAGAGTCCAAGTCTCTCACGTTCGGACTCAGATTCGGACCGCACAGACATACCTGACTCAAAACGTCTATAACTTTTTCATACGGACTCCAAATTGGTTGATTCTTTTTTGTTGGAAAATAGATTTCGTGCATTTTCCAACCCAATTGAATCACCTTAAAATCCGTCCGGAGCGTTGAGTTATAAACGAAACAATCTGATGCTGCAGCAGAATCCGAGTCAAACTACAAGTCCAAAGGTGTTACGTCACCTCCGCTTGGGCCCATTGGCCTTGTACGACCTAGGGTTAGTTTTAGGCTGCCTTGGGACGTCCTCCCACCTCCTTGGCCGCCACCCCTTGCTCCTATATAAGTAGATCCATCTAGTAGCTTTTTCCTTGGGATTTGTTTAGTTAAAAGTTAGCCATTGCAACTTCGTGTACTTTGTTTGTGTCCAACGACCAGACCAAGACCGCTTCCGGATCCCCACCATTATCAATACTTCATATATATTCGCAATATTCAGATTGCTTTATCATATTCTTGCTTGTTCTTCGATTGCTTGCAGGAATAGACCTTCGTGGTCAGGTTGATCGTGCTCCAGCGTGGTCAATAACTTCTCGGAGTTGGTTTAGCGATTGCTAAGCGCAGCGTCGTCAGGCACGTTTGTAGTCGGATCGTCAAAGTCGTCTCCACCAAATCGATAGTTATCATCTCATCGAAAGATCGGGACACCCTCGCCTCTATCAACAAGGAATCGGTTACACAAATGCTAGATCAAAGAACACAAAGAGAGATACATGATTCAAGGTCAACAAAGGACGATACAAACGGTAGCCGTTCTTCTCCGTGCGGAGGTCTTGATGGGGGCCACCCAAGAGGGGGTCTTGAATCCAAGGTGGATCTTCTCTGAAGAGGGGCCTCGGTCTCTCTTGTCGAGTAGGTCCGGTATGGATGAGCGAAGCTCTATCTAATGAGCTAAATCAACGCTACCCTAGAAAGAGGAAGGGGATGAAGTATATATAGTTTCGGGGGCGAAGGGGTACATGGGACACGTCCCGGATACACTCACGCAGGCAGGGGAGGCCGGATGTCCGGGCTTTCCCGAGACGCCGGATGTCCGGGCTAGGGGGCCGCATGTCCGGGCTGGCGGGGTCTTCCAGACGCAATCGGTGATGGAGGGGCCGGATTTCCGGGCGAAGGGGCCGGATATCCGGGGCTTCCGGAAGAGCCGGATGTTCGGGCCAAGGGCCGGATGTCCGGGCTGGGGCCGGATGATGCGGAGCATCCTTCGATCATCCCCATGGACCTTCCGTCGCCTCACCAAGCTCCAAAAGGACCCATGACGAGAGCACGAGCTCGAGCTCTCGAGACCGAGGTGACTTCTCTCCTTAGTGAAATATCATATGACCCTCTCGAGACATGGCTACTACCTCAATCCGGAATGTTGTGCATGCTTAGGTACCAAGGAACCAACCTAGGAGAAGCTACAGCTCAAGATGGACACCAAGAGCAAGAGGAAGAACTGCAGAGTTCAGCGGGAGCGGTACTACCGCTCAAGCCAAGCGGTACTACCGCTGGGAGCCAAACGGTACTACCGCTCTCCATCCGCCTACTTCCGCAAAACCCGACACACTCCAGGAATCGAGCAGGCGTCGGAGCGGTACTATCGCTCAAGATAAGCGGTACTATCGCTGAAAGCGGTATTATCACCACAAAGCGGTACTATCACTGAAAGCAAGATTACCGCCATGAAGCAGCAGTACTACCGCCCTGCTGCAGCAGCGTTTTGGCCGAGGCCCATGTACTGCTTTCGCCCCAACTTACCCCTTGGAGGTCCTAGACTATAAATAGACCTTCCCTCATCCTTTCTAGGGTTAGCTTTGGATTTGCTCATATTTCGTGTGAGAGCCTTTGCTCATCCACTTGGCTACTTCTCTTCGAGATCAGGACCTCACGGAGAAGATCCCCAAGCGGATTCAAGACCCCCTCCTAGGGTGGACCCTCAAGACCTCCTCTCGGAGAAGAACGGCTACCCTTGTATCCTACCCTTTGTTGTCCTTGAATCTTGTGCCACTCTATGTGTTTGATAATCTAGCACTTGTGTGATCGTTTTCTTGTCGGTTGAGTGATCTCTCTCGTTCTCCCGTGTTTTCCCTCGTGTTCTTCCGCTCGTTCTTCGTGTTCCTCGAGGGATTCCTCCAAGCGTGAAAGATCGTCAACCTAGGGTTCTGCCCTACATCATCATGGTATCATGAGCCACATTGATCACGTTATTGGAGCCCCTACCCTCTTTTTCTAGCTTGATTTTGTTGTTTTGTCCTAATTCAAAATTCCCCACAAAAATAGCCCCAAATTTTTTTGTGATTTGTTAGTGTGATGAAATTTTGTTGATTTTGATCCGTGGATTTGCTTGGTTTCGAGTCGATCTAGCATCTCCCAAGTTTCACCTCTTTCCATCCACAAAATCCATCGAATTTTGACCCGAAATCACCCATTTCCGCCCAAAATCGCAGAACTGCTCGAACAATCGAGAAAATCCCGACACGAAGCGGTAATCGATGAGGACATCAATACCATTGTTACACCCACAGCCCCTCTGCTACATATATGGACCAATTACTAGAGCTCACAGACGCCAATTAAATTATCGGTACTTTCGTTTCTTGGTAATGATTCTAATGTTCATGAGAATATGATGCTGCCTAAATTGGATACATTTGTTTTGCTTACAAATGAAGGCCCTAGCTTGGAGAAGGATGGACATTGAGCAAGAACAAGCATGGAGATAATGCCATGCAAGGGGAACAAGAACGGAGTTACAAGTGATGATTTCAGGACTTTAAAGCCACCATAATGGGTGCATGAAGCCTTGGACGAAATATACAAGATGCTACTTCATAAATGTCGCCCCGAGGCTATTCTAGGTGCTCGTCACCTTATTAGTGGGCCAGGCCCATGTAATTTCGAAATACTTAAGTATAGGCTGTTTTAGAGTCCGTATGTGTGGGAAACAAGAGTTAGGGTTGATTTCGGACCCCTCCACCAAGGGCCACGAAATTCCCCCTCTTCCTCCATATATACAGCCCTTAGGGCACCGTTTAGACCTTGGGTTTTGTTTAGATTAAAAGTTCGCCATAGCTGCAACTTCGCGTGCATTTCGTTTGTGTTCAACGACTGGACAAAGGCGCCACAGAACCCCACCTTGATCAATAAAGCTTTCATCTTATATTCGCAATATCCAGATTGCAATCTCAGTTTCTTGCTTGTTCTTCGTTTGCTCGCAGGAAACAGGCCCTCGTGGTCGTTGATCGTGCTCGGCGTGGTCAATAACCCTCGGAAGTTGGTTTAGCGATTGCTAAGGCGCGACGTCTCATGACGTTCAGTAGTCGGATCGTCAAGGTCGACTCCCACGAAACGATAGCCACCATCTCATCGAAACATCGGGACACCTTTGCCTCTATCGGGTACTATCGCCCTCCTAGCGGTACTATCACGAGAGCGGTACTACCGCCCTCCTAGCGGTACTACCGCTGAGTACGGCACTCACCGCCAGCCCCGCTCAGCCTAAATAGTGAAAAATCCCGACACGAGCGGTACTACCGCCCGTTCCAAGCGGTACTACCGCCACGAGCGGTACTACCGTCCTACCCAGCGGTACTACCGCCCTGCCGATTCAGCTTTCCGACTTTCACCATTTTCATCATAACTTTTCACTCCGAACTCCGATTTGAGTGTTCTTTGGCTGTTTGAAGCTATCGACGTGTTCAAGTCCTCACCTTGGTTTCACCACCTTTTGACACCATCAAATTTTCCGAACATCGGCATCTTTGCCTAGGGCTTAAACCACATCATCCGCTATACCACCTCCACTTTCCGCTACCACATTTTCGCTTTTGGTCTTTGAGAATTTGAGTTGTGGTTCCGTGTCCTATTGTGTTTCGCTATATAGGTACGGTTCGACGTCAACATCACCACCACTCATCTTCGCCAAGGACTCATCATCGTCAAGGACGGTAACCTCGACGACATCTTTGTCATCTCTCGCAATTGCATTGATAACCACATAGCCTTACTTTTGCGTTGCTTACCCATCGAGACTAGCCATTGAGTATTGCCGGCAACGTGACTTGTGCACCTTAGTGATCATACTCCATAGCATACATAGCATACCAAAGTGGTGCATATCTTGAGATCAACTTGTGTGTCACAATGTTGTCATAGCATACACAATTGCTATCTTGGTTCATGAAGTTTGCATAAGAAAAGAGCTCAAAAGGAAAGAGCCACCCAAGCTTTTAAGCAAAGAGGAAAGATAAGCAAAGAGCTTATAAGCAAGAACCATAGCATCATACAACATTAAGATTGTCATATCCGATCATCTTGGATCATAGCACCGAAATATCATACATATAGCATATTTGGGATAGAGATCGTTGCATTTTTCCGAATAGGTTGTGCACAAGTTCGCGTATCCGCCTATTGTGCAATCGTGCTAGCGTCTCTCTAGTATTGTGCAACAAGAGCATTCTCGTGGTTTCCACATTTTGGCTCACTTTTGGTTTGCACAATCCCACTTATCTATTTGCGTGTGTGTTTCCGTGTCCCACTACTTGCTTGGTCTACTTGTTACATTTGCGAATTTGCTAATCTTTTTCAACTTTATTGAGTCTCACTTACAATCGCATCAAATTTTGTGCCACCATCCTAACCGAGCTCCACCATAAGCTTTCTTTTGTGTAGGTGTGAGAACCGACAAGAATCGGTACCAAGAGTGCTATTTCATTGTCTGCATTTGAGTGAACTTGATTCATTTTCAACATCGGTCAAAGGTACATTGGTATAAATTCTTTTCCGTTCTACCACTCACATCTTGTTTGGAATGATGGATAGGCCAAGTTCTTCTACCAACCCACTCTTCATCGAGCAAGACGACGACATGTCCTCATACGTCACCAAGAGCCACCTCTTTGGTGCACAACGAGCGTTGCACCAAGAACAACAAGCAATGAGCGACCGCATCGACAACCTCGCCACCGACTTGCGACTCTCCGAGCAACGTATAAGAGATTACTTCGACAACAAGTTCGAGGCTCACAAGGTAGAGAATGATGCAAGAATGGACGAGATCCGCTCATTGATGAGAACACGACATCATTCCACTTCTTCATCATCAAGACGGAGCCGCTCGAGTCGACATTCCGACGACACCTTCTACGACTCAAGTACACCGTCATCGAACACTCACCGACGAGCCGCGCGCCAAGACCGTCATGCATCTCGCAACCCGCTACATGACAAGCATTCACAAGAGCAAGTTGATGATCAAGTTCCTCGTCCTCAATCAAACCAAGAGGCTTTTGCTCAAGCCCTAGAACGACAACGTCTTCGTCGCCAACAAGAGGAAGAAAGAGCACGTCGTCACCAAGACGAACAAGATGCCAAGGCTCAACGTCTTCAACAACAACAACGTGAAGCGCAAGCTCTTGAGGCGCAACGTGCCCTTCAAGAATCAAGTAGAGCCTTCGCCAACCGCAATCGCGAACGGCGCAATCAAGAGGAAGCCCTTCGAGAAGAAATCCAAGAGAGGAACTACCAACCTCATGTACAACGTCAAGTTCCTCAAGCTCCTCCATAAGCTCGTCAAGCTCCACCTCAACCTCAAGTTCAACAAGGGCAAGTTGATCATGGTCTTCCTCCGCGCCAAGAGCAACATGAAGACGAGTACATTCCACGCCAAGGACGCCATCATCAACATCGCCAACAACACAATGAAGAGCAACGCCACGGCAAGCTAAAATTCACCATGCCAAAGTTCAATGGAAGCAATGACCTCAAGACTACCTCTCATGGGCATTGAAGGTTGACAAAATCTTCCGCTTGCACAACTACGATGAAGCGAAGAAAATCGCTATGGCATCACTTGAGTTCCAAGACTATGTGCTCATATGGTGGGAACAAATCATTGAGCGACGACAAGCAAGAGGTGAACCCCCAATCACCACTTGGGCTCAAATGAAGGATGTCATGCGAGCACGTTTTGTGCCAACCTACTACAACCGCGACCTCTTCAAGAAACTCCAACTACTCATGCAAGGAACAAAGAGCGTTGAAGAATACTACAAGGAGATGGAGATAGCCATGATTCGAGCCAATGTCAAGGAAGATGATGAGCAAACTATGGCACGTTTCTTGAACGGACTCAATCATCCCATCAAGAAGATCGCCGACTTCCAACCATACTCATCCCTCATTGAGCTCGTACATCAAGCTACAAAGGCGGAACACCAAGTACAAGATGACTTCAAGTACGCCAAGTACTCATCCAAGACCTACGGCTTCTCCAACAACCAAGCTTCAACGACTCCTCCAACATCTACACCAACCAAGCTTCCTTCAAGAAACGACGACAACTCAAGTTACAAGAAGACATCGACAAGTTCAAGTCATCCTCCTCCTACTTCAAACAACCTTAAGCCGCGTGCTTCATCCTCTACTCCGACCGATGAGACCATCAAAACAAGCTCCTTCAAGTGTTTCACTTGCGGCGGCCGAGGCCACAAGTCATACGAATGCACCAACAAGCGCACCATGATCCTCAACGACGATGGCACATATGACTCTATGAGTGAAGAGGAAATGGAATCCCTTGAGCAAGTGGCCATGCACCGACAAGTGAATGAAGATGAAGATGATCAAGTCTTTTGTGATGAGGAGTCGAGCCCGCCTCGTTGTCTCCAAGGTCTTGACTCTTCAACATCAACAAGAAGAAGACCAACGATGCCACATCTTCCACACAAAAGCCGCATCAATGGACGGTCCATCAAGGTCATCATCGATGGAGGTAGTTGCCACAACTTGGCAAGTGAAGAACTATGCTCCAAGCTACAATTGGTCAAGAGGAAGCACCCACACCCCTACAAGGTTCAATGGCTAAGTGACTCCGGACTATACGAGTCGAGCATACGGTCCAAGTCTCCTTCAAAATTGGTGCTTATGAAGACACTTTGGAGTGTGATGTGGTCCCAATGACCGCTTGCCACCTCCTTCTTGGTCGACCATGGCAATTCGACCGTGGTGTCATACACAATGGGCGAACCAATCACTATAGCTTCAAGATGAAAGGGAAGGAGTATGTGCTACGACCTATGTCTCCTAGTCAAGTGATAGCCGACAAGCAAGCCACACATCATAGAGAAAAGAGAGAAAGTGATCCACCCAAAAGTGAGTGAGAGCCACAAGCCAAATTTGAGAGACTCTTAGCCTAGAGAGAAAAACCTCATTCTATTTGCCACCAAAAGTGAGATGAGAGAAGTGTGTGAGCACCCATCGAGTGTGATGCACTTTGTCCTTGTGTGCAAGGATGGAGAACCAAAACTAACACCATTCACGAGCTACCTTTGGTGTTTCAATCTCTTTGCAGGAATTTCAAGATGTTTTCCCGATGAGCTACCTCCGGTCTACCTCCTCTTCGAGGCATTGAGCATCGAATCGACCTCATCCCTGAGCGCCGCTACCAAACAAAGCTCCATACCGAGTCAATCCGAAGAAACCAAGGAGATTCAACAGCACGTACAACAACTCATCGACAACGGTCATGTACGTGAAAGCCTAAGCCCTTGTGCCGTTCGGTTATTCTTGTGCCTAAGCCCGATGGAAGTTTCCGCTTGTGTTCGATTGTAGACCTATCAATGCTATTACTGTTCGATATAGGCATCCCATTCCTCGCTTAGATGACATGCTTGATGAACTTAGTGGAGCCAACTTTTCTCAAAATTGATCTTAAAAGTGGCTATTATCAAATACGCATACAAGAGGGTGATGAATGGAAAACTGCTTTCAAAACCAAATTTGGTTTATATGAGTGGTTAGTGATGCCTATGGGTCTTTCGAAGCTCCGGTACTTTTGTGCGCCTTATGCATCATGTGCTTCGTCCTTATATTGGAGTCTTTGTTGTGGTTTACTTTGATGATATTCTTGTGTTTAGCAAAACCATGAAAGAGCACATCAATCATGTAAAATCTGTGTTGCAAACTCTTCGCAAGGAAAGCCTTTATGCAAACCTGAAAAAATGCACTTTTGGAGTCGACAAAGTGGTTTTCTTGGGTTTTGTTGTTTCCTCAAAGGGCGTCCATGTTGATGAATCTAAAATTGAAGCAATCAAAACTTGGCCCCAACCCACCAATTTGCAACAAGTGCGAAGTTTTCTTGGTCTTGCGGGTTTCTATCGTCGCTTTGTGAAAGATTTTAGCACAATTGCCGCGCCTTTGCATGCTTTGAGCAAGAAGAATACTCCCTTTGTTTGGGGAACTTTGCAATCAACCGCTTTTGATGAGCTCAAGTCTTTGCTTACTCATGCTCCGATTCTTGCTTTGCCCAATTTTGACAAAACTTTTGAGGTTCATTGTGATGCAAGTGGTACCGAATTGGCGGAGTTTTGATGCAAGAAAAACGAGCCATTGCTTATTTTAGTGAAAAACTCTCCGTGCTCAACTTAATTATCCCATCTATGACAAAGAATTGTATGCTTTAGTGCGTGTGCTACATGTTTGGGAACATTACCTTAGACCGCATGAGTTTGTCATCCATACCGATCATGAAACGCTTAAGTACCTCAAAGGTCAAACTAAATTGAACAAGCGCCATGCCAAATGGAGTGAATTCATTGAATCTTTTCCTTATGTGATCAAGTACATTAAGGGTAAAGAGAATGTAGTTGCCGACGCGCTTTACGCATAAACATGCTTGTCACTCAACTTGAGTTGAATGTTATTGGTTTTGAGCATATAAAAGACTTGTATGAGCATGATCCATCTTTTGCTTCTCCTTTGCTAAGTGTTTGACGATACGCCTTGGGAACAATATTACATCAAGGATGGTTACCTTATGAGAGCTAACAAACTTTGCATTCCCGAGTCTTCTCTTCGCTTGCTCCTTTTGCAAGAGGCTCATGGAGGCGGCCTCATGGGACACTTTGGACGCGACAAGACATTCGCCGACTCTCCAACAACTACTTTTGGCCCAAGATGTTCATGACGCCTCACGCTTCACCAACCGATGCTACACATGTCGCAAAGCTAAGTCTAAAGCTCAATCTCATGGTCTTTACATGCCTCTTCCTATTCCATATCAACCATGGGAAGACATTAGTATGGATTTTGTACTTGGTTTACCTAGGACTCAAAATGGCAAGGATTCCGTCTTTGTTGTTGTGGATAGATTTTCTAAAATGGCACATTTCATTCCTTGCAACAAGATAGACGATGCTTCACATGTTGCAAATCTCTTTGTAGGGAAATCTTGCGACTCCATGGCGTACCAAAGACAATCGTCTCCGATCGTGACGTCAAGTTCTTGAGTTACTTTTGAAGACCCTATGTGCCAAGCTCGAATCAAGCTCTTGTTCTCCTCGGCATACCATCCTCAAACCAACGGCCAAACGGAGGTGACGAACCGCACACTATCCACTCTACTTGTGTCTTGATCAAGAAGAACATCAAGGAGTGGGAAGCATGTCTACCCATCGCCGATACGCCTACAATCGTGCAAGACATTCAACTACCGGCAAGTCCCCTTCGAGGTCGCTTCACGGTTTCAACCCGTTGTCCCCATTGGACATTCTACCACTTCCTTCCAAGAGCGCACCAACATGGATGCAAGTGAACGAGCAAGGTACATCAAGAAGATGCACGAAGAAACAAGGCACACCATCGAGCGCCAAGTACAACGCCAAGCAAACAAGCTCAACGCCAACAAGCAACCCATCGTCTTCAACATTGGTGATCTAGTGTGGTTACACCTTCGCAAGGACCGCTTCCCCAAAGAACGCAAGTCCAAACTTCTCCCTCGAGCCGATGGACCTTTCAAGGTACTAGCACGCTACAACGACAACGCTTACAAGATCGACATACCTCGAGACAAGTACAACGTGAGCGACATCTTCAACGTCAAGGACCTCGCACCTTTCCATGGAGATGAAGCTTTTGATCCGAGGTCGGATCTCTCCCAGGGGGGAGATGATGCGGAGCATCCTTCGATCATCCCCATGGACCTTCCGTCGCCTCACCAAGCTCCAAAAGGACCCATGACGAGAGCACGAGCTCGAGCTCTCGAGACCGAGGTGACTTCTCTCCTTAGTGAAATATCATATGACCCTCTCGAGACATGGCTACTACCTCAATCCGGAATGTTGTGCATGCTTAGGTACCAAGGAACCAACCTAGGAGAAGCTACAGCTCAAGATGGACACCAAGAGCAAGAGGAAGAACTGCAGAGTCCAGGCGGAGCGGTACTACCGCTCAAGCCAAGCGGTACTACCGCTGGGAGCCAAACGGTACTACCGCTCTCCATCCGCCTACTTCCGCAAAACCCGACACACTCCAGAATCGAGCGGCGTTGGAGCGGTACTATCGCTCAAGATAAGCGGTACTATCATTGAAAGCGGCATTATCACCACAAAGCGTAATTATCACTGAAAGCGGTACTATCACCACAAAGCGGTATTATCACTGAAAGCGTACTACCGCCATGAAGCAACAGTACTACCGCCTCGCTGCGTGCAGCGTTTGGCCGAGGCCCATGTACTGCTTTCGCCCTCAACTTACCCCTTGGAGGTCCTAGACTATAAATAGACCTTCCCTCATCCTTTCTAGGGTTAGCTTTGGATTTGCTCATATTTCGTGTGAGAGCCTTTGCTCATCCACTTGGCTACTTCTCCTCGAGATCAGGACCTCTACGGAGAAGATCCCCAAGCGGATTCAAGACCCCCTCCTAGGGTGGACCCTCAAGACCTCCTCTCGGAGAAGAACGGCTACCCTTGTATCCTACCCTTTGTTGTCCTTGAATCTTGTGCCACTCTATGTGTTTGATAATCTAGCACTTGTGTGATCGTTTTCTTGTCGGTTGAGTGATCTCTCTCGTTCTCCCGTGTTTTCCTCGTGTTCTTCCGCCGTTCTTCGTGTTCCTTGTAGGGATTCCTCCAAGCGTGAAAGATCGTCAACCTAGGGTTCTGCCCCACATCACCGGATGTCCGGCTCTTTGAAAGTAGCTGGCTCTTCTTCCTTCTCCTTCCTTCGCTTCACAAGACGCCATGCGTTGGTCCTTGGCTCTCCATGGTCTCCTCGGGTGTACCTGAGTATGCACAAGGTCCGCGTGATAGAGGCGAGGGTGTCCCGATCTTTCGATGAGATGATAACTATCGATTTGATGGAGACGACTTTGACGATCCGACTACAAACGCGCACGACGTTGCGCCTTAGCTATCGCTAAACCAACTCCGAGAGGTTATTGACCACGCCGAGCACGATCAACCTGACCACGAAGGTCTATTCCTGCAAGCAATCGAAGAACGAGCAAGAATATGATAAAGCAATCTGAATATTGCGAATATATATGAAGTATTGATAATGGTGGGGATCCGTAAGCGGTCTTGGTCTGGTCGTTGGACACAAACAAAGTACACGGTTGCAATGGCTAACTTTAACTAAACAAATCCCAAGGAAAAAGCTACTAGATGGATCTACTTATATAGGAGCAAGGGTGGCGGCCAAGGAGGTGGAGGACGTCCCAAGGCAGCCTAAAACTAACCCTAGGTCGTACAAGGCCAATGGGCCCAAGCGGAGGTGACGTAACACCTTTGGACTTGTAGTTTGACTCGGATTCTGCTGCAGCATCAGATTGTTTCGTCTATAACTCAACGCTCCGGACGGATTTTAAGGTGATTCAATTGGGTTGGAAAATGCACGAAATCTATTTTCCAACAAAAAGAATCAACCAATTTGGAGTCCGTATGAAAAAGTTATAGACGTTTTGAGTCAGGTATGTCTGTGCAGTCCGAATCTGAGTCCGAACGTGAGAGACTTGGACTCTATCTTCTCTTGGGCCAAAAGTGACGTGAGAGAACTTTTGAACAGCAGGTAAACATCTCTTTCTCCTTATCTTCATATGTGGATTGTACAAATGTCCCATACACCTGCAATTAGACATGGCACAAAAGTTTGTGAAGTATTTTGTCCTGGATAACATAAATATATTATTGAATAGTTTGCACTAGAAATCACCTGAGAAATATGCATGTATGCAATATTTTTGGTCTCATCCAAGGTAGTCATGTCCTCATCATCCTCCCTTTTTGAAAACAAAGCCGCCCCTCGGCGTTGCTTAATCTGAAATGTGGCTAACAAAAGAGACAAGGTGTACATGTTGTATATGTATACGCCATCCATTTTACTTCCCTTGATTTTTGCATATATGACACATGAATAGATGAGTAACTTGCATAGTTCATAAAATCTAAAGCCAACAAATTAGCACAAGAACTAGAAGGCTTGAAAATACTGCAACTCAGTTTGCACATATAAGTGAAGCACTTATTTATTTCAAGAGATTGACAATGTTCATCATTAAACCATCCCAACATTGGTGAATAAACCTTATTTGAATCAAATTTACATGCTACAACATGCTTAGATAAGCAAACATGCAATGAGTCATTCGACACAGAATCATCACCAAGATTAGAGGTCGATCAAAATGATTAAACATTGATTCTTTTGCATCAATAGTTAATTCAATGGGTGCTCTCAAAATTGTTGGTATTTCAGTTGTTTGATCACATGGCAAAGTCAAATTATCAATATAATCCTCTAAAATAGGTGGTGTGATCAAAGTAGTGGGTAGCTCAACACATGATGTATTCAAGTTAACTAGGCATGCATCATTCTCATGTAAAAGTGGAAAATCTGTACCTTTGTCATTACCTCTTATAGTCAACTCAGATGATGCAGGCACTCTCGATGGTGATGTGTCACATGGTGGAGATGATGTAGTCCTCGCAACAACGGATGTGGTTGTCATAGTACGCCTAGTAGTTGAATAAACATCTGTATCAACAGTTGGAATGTGCACCGTGCGCTTGTTCTCCTTGTGGGCAACACGTCGCTTTATTTCCTGTTCAGCTTTGCAAGCAAGACGAAACAAATGGTCCATAGGATAACACTCTTCATGAATTAGTATCTCCTGAATATTATGGTTTAATCCTCCCAAAATCTATCCATAAAATCTTCTTCACTTTCTTCTAAAATGAGTGCAACAAGGTAGTTTGTAAATCATCATAATATTTTGTTACGGTGTCACTACCTTGTTTTAAATGTTCCAGTTTTTTAATCATGCCACGAGTATAATAAACATCATTTAATCTATCTCTCATGACATGTTTTAAATCATCCCAAGTATTAGGTACATAATCAGCGTGTAACCGACAATATTCACTCCACCAAACTAGAGCATAACCAGTGAAAGAACCAACCGCAACCATAACTTTTTACGTTCATCAAAATTATGGGAAGCAAATATATTATTTATGTCTAACTCCCATTCAATATATAAAGGAGGTCTAAAACGGCCATTAAATGGTGGTATAGAAACATGAACCTGATCATGTGCATTTGGATGTTTGTGCACCTCTCGTGACGGTTGTGGTATTTGCATAGGTGGTGGCATGTCTCCCATGATCGACAAAGCCCATGAATTGACTCGATCCTGTCATGATTAGTAGAACAAGAAACAAAATCCAAAAATAATGTTCCTATAACTACTAGGATGTGGTGGTAAAACGCTCACAAGAAAGCAAATATCAATGTCTTACAAGTTCTTACCATGCAAAGAAGCGGTGATCGGCAACCAGCGGTGTCAAGTAACTCGAATATTGAGTAAAGCGATTGCCGGGGAGCGACGATACACGGTGTAGAAATATGTGGAGCTGGGTTGGCTATATATGGTAGCAAAAGATTAGCAATAATCAATTCAAAGATGCAATGTTGAATAAACGCTCAACGACGGTACTTGTGCTGGTCCTAGGCTAGACCGGACTAGAGACACGAGCCTAGAACACTAATGAGGTCACGGCATAGCACAACTAGCATCAATGAAGGATACTAAGTAGCTCTTGACAGCAAGATATAAGTGAAGATCACAACGGCGGTGAAGATAATGATGAAAACAACCGCCAAGCAGGACATACAACAACTCTCTCTCCAACTTTCCTCTTGAAAAGATTGAGCCAATTTTCCAATGCAAAAAGAATCACTCAATTCCGAGTTGATATGATGATGCGGAGCATCCCACGATCATCCCCATGCATCCACAACCATCTCATCAAGAGCCAAGAGGACCCATGACTAGAGCACGAGCTCGAGCTCTCGAGACCGAGGTGACTTCTCTCCTTAGTGAAATATCATATGACCCTCTCGAGACATGGCTACTACCTCAACTGGAATGTTGTGCATGCTTAGGTACCAAGGAACCAACCTAGGAGAAGCTGCAGCCAAGGTGGACACCAAGAGCAAGAGAAGGAGTTGCAGAGTCAGAGGGAGCGGTACTACCGCTCAAGCCAAGCGGTACTATCCGCTGGGAGCCAAGCTGTACTACCGCCTCCATCCGCCTACTTCGCAAAACCCGACACACTCCGAGAATCGAACAGCGTCGGAGCGGTACTACCAAGCATTAAGATAAGATTATCACTAAAGCGGCATTATCAGTACAAAGCGGCATTATCACTAAAGCGGTACCGCCATGAAGCAACGCCATGGTACTACTACGCCACCGCTCTGCAGTGCAGCAGACGGCCGAGGCCCATGTACTCTTTTCGCCTCTAACTTACCCCTTGGAGGTCCTAGACTATAAATAGACCTTCCCTCATCCTTTCTAGGGTTAGCTTTGGATTTGCTCATATTTCGTGTGAGAGCCTTTGCTCATCCATTTATTACTTCTCCTTGAGATCAGGACCTCTACGGAGAAGATCCCCAAGCGGATTCAAGACCCCTCCTAGGGTGGACCCCATCAAGACCTCCTCTCTGAGAAGAACGGCTACCTTGTATCTTTCCTTTGTTGATCTCGGATCTTGTATCACTTTATGCATTCGATAATCTAGCACTTGTGTGATCGCTTTTCTTGTCGGTTGAGTGATCTCTCTCGCCCTCCCGTGTTTTCCCTCGTGTTCTTCCGCCGCTTCTTGTGTTCCTCGTAGGGATTCTCTCCAAGCGTGAAAGATCGCCAACGAGGGTTCCGCCCTACATCATCATGGTATCATGAGCCACGTTGATCACGTTATTGGAGCCCCTACCCCTCTTTTTCTAGCTTGATTTTGTTGTTTTTGTCCTAATTCCGAAAATTCCCCACAAAAATAGCCCCAAATTTTTTTTTTGTGATTTGTTAGTGTGATGAAATTTTGTTGATTTTGATCCGTGGATTTGCTTGGTTTCGAGTCGATCTAGCATCTCCCAAGTTTCACCTCTTTCCATCCACAAAATCCATCGAATTTTGACCAAATCACCCATTTCGCCCCAAAATCGCAAGAACTGCTCAACAATCGAGAAAATCTCGACACCAGCGGTACTATCGCCTTCGAGCGGCCCATTACCATGTGAGCACTACCGCCTCCTAGCTACTATTGGACCAATTCTCAGCACTGCCAGCTTTGCATTCAGCCTAATGAATCGGGTGATCATGAGAATATGATCTGCCTAGCGTGCATACCGGTATTGTCGACACGAGCACCGGCATTCCGCCGGGTTTGTTTAGATTAAAATTTCGCTCAGCCTAAAAATCGAAAATCGCGACACGAGCGTGTACTAGCGGTATTACCGTCAGGTCGACACGAGCGGTATTATCATTTTCTCCTCGAAAAGGTACTACTGCCCTCGCCAGTTACCGCCTTCCGACTTTCACCATTTTCATCATAACTTTTCACTCCGAACTCCGATTTGAGTGTTCTTTGGCTGCTTTGAAGCTATCGACGTGTTCGAGGAGTCCTCACCTTGGTTTCACCACCTTTTGACACCATCAAATTTTCCGAACATCGGCATCTTTGCCTAGGGCTTAAACCACATCATCCGCTATACCACCTCCACTTTCCGCTACCACATTTTCGCTTTTGGTCTTTGAGAATTTAAGTTGGGGTTCCGTGTCCTATTGTGTTTCGGCTATATAGGTACGATTTGACATCAACATCACCATTTCTCATCTTCGCAAAGGACTCATCATCGCCAAGGACGGTAACCTCGACGACATCTTTGTCATCTCTTGCAATTGCATTGATAACCACATAGCCTTACTTTTGCGTTGCTTACCCATCGAGACTAGCCATTGAGTATTGCCGGCAACGTGACTTGTGCACCTTAGTGATCATACTCCATAGCATACATAGCATACCATAGTGGTGCATATCTTGAGATCAACTTGTGTGTCACAATGTTGTCATAGCATACACAATTGCTATCTTGGTTCGTGAAGTTTGCATAAGAAAAGAGCTCAAAAGTGAAAGAGCCACCCAAGCTTTTAAGCAAAGAGGAAAGATAAGCAAAGAGCTTATAAGCAAGAACCATAGCATCATACAACATTAAGATTGTCATATCCGATCATCTTGGATCATTGCAATCAAATATCATACATATAGCATACTTGGGATAGAGATCGTTGCATTTTTCCGAATAGGTTGTGCACAAGTTCGCAGATCCGCCTATTGTGCAATCGTATAGCGCTCTCTAGTATTGTGCAACAAGAGCATTCTCGTGGTTTCCACATTTTGGCTCACTTTTGGTTTGCACAATCCCACTTATCTATTTGCGTGTGTGTTTCCGTGTACCACTACTTGCTTGGTCTACTTGTTACATTTGCGAATTTGCTAATCTTTTTCAACTTTATTGAGTCTCACTTACAATTGCATCAAATTTTGTGCCACCATCCTAACCGAGCTCCACCATAAGCTTTTATTTGTGTAGGTGTGAGAACCGACAAGAATCGGTACCAAGAGTGCTATTTCATTGTCGCATTTGAGTGAACTTGATTCATTTTCAACATCGGTCAAAGGTACATTGGTATAAGTTCTTTTCCGCTCTACCACTCACATCTTGTTTGGAATGATGGATAGGCCAAGTTCTTCTACCAACCCACTCTTCATCGAGCAAGACGACGACATGTCCTCATCACGTCACCAAGAGCCACCTCTTTGGTGCACAACGAGCGTTGCACCAAGAACAACAAGCAATGAGCGATCAGATCGACAACCTCGCCACCGACTTGCGACTCTCCGAGCAACGATAAGAGACTACTACGACAACAAGTTCGAGGCTCACAAGGAAGAGAATGATGCAAGAATGGACGAGATCCGCGCATTGATGAGAACACGCATCATTCCACTTCTTCATCATCAAGACGGAGCCGCCGAGTCGACATTCGGCGACACCTTCTACGACTCAAGTACACCGTCATCGAACACTCTTCGACGAGCCAAGCGCCAAGACCGTCATGCATCTCGCAACCCGCTACATGACAAGCATTCACAAGAGCAAGTTGATGATCAAGTTCCTCGTCCTCAATCAAACCAAGAGGCTTTTGCTCAAGCCCAAGAACGACAACGCCTTCGCCGCCAACAAGAGGAAGAAAGAGCACGTCGTCACCAAGGCGAACAAGACGCCAAGGCTCAACGTCTTCAACAACAACAACGTGAAGCGCAAGCTCTTGAGGCGCAACGTGCCCTTCAAGAATCAAGTAGAGCCTTCGCCAACCGCAATCGCGAACGGCGCAATCAAGAGGAAGCCCTTCGAGAAGAAATCCAAGAGAGGAACTACCAACCTCATGTACAACGCCAAGTTCCTCAAGCTCCTCCACAAGCTCGTCAAGCTCCACCTCAACCTCAAGTTCAACAAGAGCAAGTTGATCATGGTCTTCCTCCGCGCCAAGAGCAACATGAAGATTTAGTACATTCCACGCCAAGGACGCCATCATCAACATCGCCAACAACACAATGAAGAGCAACGCCACGGCAAGCTAAAATTCACCATGCCCAAGTTCAATGGAAGCAATGACCTCAAGACTACCTCTCATGGGCATTGAAGGTTGACAAAATCTTCCGCTTGCACAACTACGATGAAGCGAAGAAAATCGCTATGGCATCACTTGAGTTCCAAGATTATGTGCTCATATGGTGGGAACAAATCATTGAGCGACGACAAGCAAGAGGTGAACCCCAATCACCACTTGGGCTCAAATGAAGGATGTCATGCGAGCACGCTTTGTGCCAACCTACTACAACCGCGACCTCTTCAAGAAACTCCAACTACTCAAGCAAGGAACAAAGAGCGTTGAAGAATACTACAAGGAGATGGAGATAGCCATGATTCGAGCCAATGTCAAGGAAGATGATGAGCAAACTATGGCACGTTTCTTGAACGGACTCAATCATCCCATCAAGAAGATCGCCGACTTCCAACCATACTCATCCCTCATTGAGCTCAGACATCAAGCTACAAAGGCGGAACGCCAAGTACAAGATGACTTCAAGTACGCCAAGTACTCATCCAAGACCTACGGCTTCTCCAACAACCAAGCTTCAACGACTCCTCCAACATCTACACCAACCAAGCTTCCTTCAAGAAACGACGACAAGTCAAGTTACAAGAAGACATCGACAAGTTCAAGTCGTCCTCCTCCTACTACAAGCAACCTCAAGCCGCGTGCTTCATCCTCTACTCCGACCGATGAGACCATCAAAACAAGCTCCTTCAAGTGTTTCACTTGCGCGGCCGAGGCCACAAGTCATCTGAATGCACCAACAAGCGCACCATGATCCTCAACGACGATGGCACATATGACTCTATGAGTGAAGAGGAAATGGAAGCCCTTGAGCAAGTGGCCATGCACCGCAAGTGAATGAAGATGAAGATGATCAAGTCTTTTGTGATGAGGATTCGAGCCCCTCTCGTTGTCTCCAAGGTCTTGACTCTTCAACATCAACAAGAAGAAGACCAACGATGCCACATCTTCCACACAAAAGCCGCATCAATGGACGGTCCATCAAGGTCATCATCGATGGAGGTAGTTGCCACAACTTGGCAAGTGAAGAACTATGCTCCAAGCTACAATTGGTCAAGAGGAAGCACCCACACCCTACAAGGTTCAATGGCTAAGGACTCCGGCACTATACTGAGTCGAGCATACGGTCCAAGTCTCCTTCAAAATTGGTGCTTATGAAGACACTTTGGAGTGTGATGTGGTCCCAATGACCGTTGCCACCTCCTTCTTGGTCGACCATGGCAATTCGACCGTGGTGTCATCCACAATGGGCGAACCAATCACTATAGCTTCAAGATGAAAGGGAAGGAGTATGTGCTACGACCTATGTCTCCTAGTCAAGTGATAGCCGACAAGCAAGCCACACATCATAGAGAAAAGAGTGAGAAAGTGATCCACCCAAAAGTGAGTGAGAGCCACAAGCCAAATTTGAGAGACTCTTAGCCTAGAGAGAAAAACCTCATTCTATTTGCCACCAAAAGTGAGATGAGAGAAGTGTGTGAGCACCCATCGAGTGTGATGCACTTTGTCCTTGTGTGCAAGGATGGAGAACCAAAACTAACACCATTCACGAGCTACCTTTGGTGTTTCAATCTCTTTGCAGGAATTTCAAGATGTTTTCCCGATGAGCTACCTCGGGTCTACCTCCTCTTGAGGCATTGAGCATCGAATCGACCTCATCCCCGAGCGCCGCTACCAAACAAAGCTCCATACCGAGTCAATCCGGAAGAAACCAAGGAGATTCAACGGCAAGTACAACAACTCATCGACAACGGTCATGTACGTGAAAGCCTAAGCCCTTGTGCCGCTCCGGTTATTCTTGTGCCTAAGCCCGATGGAAGTTTCCGCTTGTGTTCGATTGTAGACCTATCAATGCTATTACTGTTCGATATAGGCATCCCATTCCTCGCTTAGATGACATGCTTGATGAACTTAGTGGAGCCAACTTTTCTCAAAATTGATCTTAAAAGTGGCTATTATCAAACACGCATACAAGAGGGTGATGAATGGAAAACTGCTTTCAAAACCAAATTTGGTTTATATGAGTGGTTAGTGATGCCTATGGGTCTTCGGAAGCTCCTGTACTTTTGTGCGCCTTATGCATCATGTGCTTCGTCCTTATATTGGAGTCTTTGTTGTGGTTTACTTTGATGATATTCTTGTGTTTAGCAAAACCATGAAAGAGCACATCAATCATGTAAAATCTGTGTTGCAAACTCTTCGCAAGGAAAGCCTTTATGCAAACTTGAAAAATGCACTTTTGGAGTCGACAAAGTGGTTTTCTTGGGTTTTGTTGTTTCCTCAAAGGGTGTCCATGTTGATGAATCTAAAATTGAAGCAATCAAAACTTGGCCCCAACCCACCAATTTGCAACAAGTCGAAGTTTTCTTGGTCTTGCGGGTTTCTATCGTCGCTTTGTGAAAGATTTTAGCACAATTGCCGCTCCTTTGCATGCTTTGAGCAAGAAGAATACTCCCTTTGTTTGGGGAACTTTGCAATCAACCGCTTTTGATGAGCTCAAGTCTTTGCTTACTCATGTCCGATTCTTGCTTTGCCCAATTTTGACAAAACTTTTGAGGTTCATTGTGATGCAAGTGGTACCGAATTGGCGGAGTTTTGATGCAAGAAAACGAGCCATTGCTTATTTTAGTGAAAAACTCTCCGGTGCTCAACTTAATTATCCCATCTATGACAAAGAATTGTATGCTTTAGTGCGTGTGCTACATGTTTGGGAACATTACCTTAGACCGCATGAGTTTGTCATCCATACCGATCATGAAACGCTTAAGTACCTCAAAGGTCAAACTAAATTGAACAAGCGCCATGCCAAATGGAGTGAATTCATTGAATCTTTTCCTTATGTGATCAAGTACATTAAGGGTAAAGAGAATGTAGTTGCCGACGCGCTTTCACGCATAAACATGCTTGTCACTCAACTTGAGTTGAATGTTATTGGTTTTGAGCATATAAAAGACTTGTATGAGCATGATCCATCTTTTGCTTCTCCTTATGCTAAGTGTTTGACGATACGTCTTGGGAACAATATTACATCAAGGATGGTTACCTTATGAGAGCTAACAAACTTTGCATTCCGAGTCTTCTCTTCGCTTGCTCCTTTTGCAAGAGGCTCATGGAGGCGGCCTCATGGGACACTTTGGACGCGACAAGACATTCGCCGCACTCTCCAACAACTACTTTTGGCCCAAGATGTTCATGACGCCTCACGCTTCACCAACCGATGCTACACATGTCGCAAAGCTAAGTCTAAAGCTCAATCTCATGGTCTTTACATGCCTCTTCCTATTCCATATCAACCATGGGAAGACATTAGTATGGATTTTGTACTTGGTTTGCCTAGGACTCAAAATGGCAAGGATTCCGTCTTTGTTGTTGTGGATAGATTTTCTAAAATGGCACATTTCATTCCTTGCAACAAGATAGACGATGCTTCACATGTTGCAAATCTCTTTTGTAGGGAAATCTTGCGACTCCATGGCGTACCAAAGACAATCGTCTCCGATCGTGACGTCAAGTTCTTGAGTTACTTTTGAAGACCCTATGTGCCAAGCTCGGAATCAAGCTCTTGTTCTCCTCGCATACCATCCTCAAACCAACGGCCAAACGGAGGTGACGAACCGCACACTATCCACTCTACTTCGTGTCTTGATCAAGAAGAACATCAAGGAGTGGGAAGCATGTCTACCCATCGCCGAGCACGCCTACAATCGTGCAAGACATTCAACTACGGCAAGTCCCCTTCGAGGTCGCTTCACGGTTTCAACCCGTTGTCCCCATTGGACATTCTACCACTTCCTCTCCAAGAGCGCACCAACATGGATGCAAGTGAACGAGCAAGCTACATCAAGAAGATGCACGAAGAAACAAGGCACACCATCGAGCGCCAAGTACAACGCCAAGCAAACAAGCTCAACGCCAACAAGCAACCCATCGCCTTCAACATTGGTGATCTAGTGTGGCTACACCTTCGCAAGGACCGCTTCCCCAAAGAACGCAAGTCCAAACTTCTCCTCGAGCCGATGGACCTTTCAAGGTACTAGCACGCTACAACGACAACGCTTACAAGATCGACATACCTCGAGACAAGTACAACGTGAGCGACATCTTCAACGCCAAGGACCTCGCACCTTTCCATGGAGATGAAGCTTTTGATCCGAGGTCGGATCTCTCCCAAGGGGGAGATGATGCGAGCATCCCACGATCATCCCCATGGACCTTCAACCGCCTCACCAAGCTCCAAGAGGACCCATGACGAGAGCACGAGCTCGAGCTCTCGAGACCGAGGTGACTTCTCTCCTTAGTGAAATATCATATGACCCTCTCGAGACATGGCTACTACCTCAATCCGAATGTTGTGCATGCTTAGGTACCAAGGAACCAACCTAGGAGAAGCTACAGCTCAAGATGGACACCAAGAGCAAGAGGAAGAACTGCAGAGTCCAGAGGGAGCGGTACTACCGCTCAAGCCAAGCGGTACTATCATTGGGAGCCAAGCGGTACTACCGCTCTCCATCCGCCTACTTCCAAAAAACCCGACACACTCCAGAATCGAACGGCGTTGGAGCGGTACTATCAGCTCAAGATAAGCGGTATTATCGCTGAAAGCGGTACTATCACCACAAAGCGGTATTACCGCTGAAAGCGGTACTCACCACAAAGCCATACTAAGAAAGCGGTATACTACCGCCATGAAGCAACTGTATTACCACCGCGTCTGCGCAGAAGCGTTTGGCCGAGGCCCATGTACTCTTTTCGCCCCCAACTTACCCCTTGGAGGTCCTAGACTATAAATAGACCTTCCCCTCATCCTTTCTAGGGTTAGCTTTGGATTTGCTCATATTTCGGTGTGAGAGCCTTTGCTCATCCACTTGGCTACTTCTCCTTCGAGATCAGGACCTCTACGGAGAAGATCCCCCAAGCGGATTCAAGACCCCCTCCTAGGGTGGACCCCTCAAGACCTCCTCTCGGAGAAGAACGGCTACCCTTGTATCCTACCCTTTGTTGTCCTTGAATCTTGTGCCACTCTATGTGTTTGATAATCTAGCACTTGTGTGATCGTTTTCTTGTCGGTTGAGTGATCTCTCTCTCGTTCTCCCCGTGTTTTCCCTCGTGTTCTTCCGCTCGTTCTTCGTGTTCCTTGTAGGGATTCCCTCCAAGCGTGAAAGATCGTCAACCTAGGGTTCTGCCCTACATCACCGGATGTCCGGCTGCTGTAGCAGCTGGCTCTTCTTCCTTCTCCTTCCTTCGCTTCCGCGCACGCTTGGCGTTGGTCCTTGGCTCTCCATGGTCTCCTCGGGTGTACCTGAGTATGCACAAGGTCCGCGTGATAGAGGCGAGGGTGTCCCGATCTTTCGATGAGATGATAACTATCGATTTGATGGAGACGACTTTGACGATCCGACTACAAACGTGCACGACGTTGCGCCTTAGCTATCGCTAAACCAACTCCGAGAGGTTATTGACCACGCTGGAGCACGATCAACCTGACCACGAAGGTCTATTCCTGCAAGCAATCGAAGAACGAGCAAGAATATGATAAAGCAATCTGAATATTGCGAATATATATGAAGTATTGATAATGGTGGGGATCCGTAAGCGGTCTTGGTCTGGTCGTTGGACACAAACAAAGTACACGAAGTTGCAATGGCTAACTTTTAACTAAACAAATCCCAAGGAAAAAGCTACTAGATGGATCTACTTATATAGGAGCAAGGGGTGGCGGCCAAGGAGGTGGGAGGACGTCCCAAGGCAGCCTAAAACTAACCCTAGGTCGTACAAGGCCAATGGGCCCAAGCGGAGGTGACGTAACACCTTTGGACTTGTAGTTTGACTCGGATTCTGCTGCAGCATCAGATTGTTTCGTCTATAACTCAACGCTCCGGACGGATTTTAAGGTGATTCCAATTGGGTTGGAAAATGCACGAAATCTATTTTCCAACAAAAAAAGAATCAACCAATTTGGAGTCCGTATGAAAAGTTATAGACGTTTTGAGTCAGGTATGTCTGTGCAGTCCGAATCTGAGTCCAGAACGTGAGAGACTTGGACTCTATCTTCTCTTGGGCCAAAAGTGACGTGAGAGAACTTTTTGAACAGCAGGTAAACATCTCTTTCTCCCTTATCTTCATATGTGGATTGTACAAATGTCCCATACACCTGCAATTAGACATGGCACAAAAGTTTGTGAAGTATTTTGTCCTGGATAACATAAATATATTATTGAATAGTTTGCACTAGAAATCACCTGAGAAATATGCATGTATGCAATATTTTTGGTCTCATCAAGGTAGTCATGTCCTCATCATCCTCCCTTTTTGAAAACAAAGCCGTCCTCGGCGTTGCTTAATCTGAAATGTGGCTAACAAAAGAGACAAGGTGTACATGTTGTATATGTATCGTCATCCATTTTACTTCCTTGATTTTTGCATATATGACACATGAATAGATGAGTAACTTGCATAGTTCATAAAATCTAAAGCCAACAAATTAGCACAAGAACTAGAAGGCTTGAAAATACTGCAACTCAGTTTGCACATATAAGTGAAGCTCTTATTTATTTCAAGAGATTGACAATGTTCATCATTAAACCATCCCAACATTGGTGAATAAACCTTATTTGAATCAAATTTACATGCTACAACATGCTTAGATAAGCAAACATGCAATGAGTCATTCGACACAGAATCATCACCAAGATTAGAGGTCGATATCAAAATGATTAAACATTGATTCTTTTGCATCAATAGTTAATTCAATGGGTGCTCTCAAAATTGTTGGTATTTCAGTTGTTTGATCACATGGCAAAGTCAAATTATCAATATAATCCTCTAAAATAGGTGGTGTGATCAAAGTAGTGGGTAGCTCAACACATGATGTATTCAAGTTAACTAGGCATGCATCATTCTCATGTAAAAGTGGAAAATCTGTACCTTTGTCATTACCTCTTATAGTCAACTCAGATGATGCAGGCACTCTCGATGGTGATGTGTCACATGGTGGAGATGATGTAGTCCTCGCAACAACGGATGTGGTTGTCATAGTACGCCTAGTAGTTGAATAAACATCTGTATCAACAGTTGGAATGTGCACCGTGCGCTTGTTCTCCTTGTGGGCAACACGTCGTTTTATTTCCTGTTCAGCTTTGCAAGCAAGATTAAACAAATGGTCCATAGGATAACACTCTTCATGAATTAGTATCTCCTGAATATTATGGTTTAATCCTCCCCAAAATCTATCCATAAAATCTTCTTCACTTTCTTCTAAAAATGAGTGCAACAAGGTAGTTTGTAAATCATCATAATATTTTGTTACGGTGTCACTACCTTGTTTTAAATGTTCCAGTTTTTTAATCATGCCACGAGTATAATAAACATCGATTTAATCTATCTCTCATGACATGTTTTAAATCATCCCAAGTATTAGGTACATAATCAGCGTGTAACGACAATATTCACTCCACCAAACTAGAGCATAACCAGGTGAAAGAACCAACCGCAACCATAACTTTTTTACGTTCATCAAAATTATGGGAAGCAAATATATTATTTATGTCTAACTCCCATTCAATATATAAAGGAGGTCTAAAACGGCCATTAAATGGTGGTATAGAAACATGAACCTGATCATGTGCATTTGGATGTTTGTGCACCTCTCGTGACGGTTGTGGTATTTGCATAGGTGGTGGCATGTCTCCATGATCGACAAAGCCCATGAATTGACTCTGGATCCTGTCATGATTAGTAGAACAAGAAACAAAATCCAAAAATAATGTTCCTATAACTACTAGGATGTGGTGGTAAACGCTCACAAGAAAGCAAATATCAATGTCTTACAAGTTCTTACCATGCAGCGGTGATCGGCAACCAAGCGGTGTCAAGTAACTCGAATATTGAGTAAAGCGATTGCGGGAGGCGTCGTATACACGGTGTAGAAATATGTGGAGCTGGGTTGGCTATATATGGTAGCAAAAGATTAGCAATAATCAATTCAAAGATGCAATGTTGAATAAGCGCTCAACGACGGCAGATCTTGGTGCTGGTCCTAGGCTAGACCGGACTAGAGACACGAGCCTAGAACACTAATGAGGTCACGGCATAGCACAACTAGCATCAATGAAGGATACTAAGTAGCTCTTGACAGCAAGATATAAGTGAAGATCTGTGGCAGTGAAGATAATGATGAAAAACAAGCGCCAAGCGGGACATACAACAACTCTCTCCAACTTTCCTCTTGAAAAGATTGAGCCAATTTTCTGATAAATTCTTTCAAAGAATGCTACTAACTCAAGCTTTCCAATGCAAAAGAATCACTCAATTCGAGTTGATATGAGGAGTCAAAGAATTCTAAAACTGGCCTGAAAAATTGGAACAAGTTGTGTTCACGAACTTCAGAGGGCAAAAACACCTATTTAGAAGCCGATTTTGAGGTGTCAAATATTGAACTAGCTTCTGCAACTATTTAGATGCGCCTCGTCTCTAGCTTTAATTTGAGTACTCACGGAGTCAAAACGGACTTCGTATGAGGAAGATACACCTGTTTTACTGAACAGTGCGCAAAACAGATTCCAATCCGAATTCAGGTACGAGATTGATTCTAGATAGATCCGGTTTTTTTTCCTCTCTTTTTTTTTCTCACGCTTTTTTTTCTTTTTCTTCTCTCTCTTTTTTTTTTTCTTTCCTTTTTTCTCTCTTTTTTTTCTCTATCTTTTTTTTTCTCCCTCTTTCCAAGACAAACTGGATAAGATGCAGATTGGATCAGGCGAAGATGTGAATGACCTCAACTATGATTATGACAATGAACAGTGCGTAGCACGTGATGGAAATTAATGGATGGGATGGTGGACAGCGGAAGGGATAATGATGCAGCGGCGGCGTGACTAATGTGAACAGAACTCGAAACTCTAAAGGAACAAGACACTAAGACCAGCAACTCGACACGACGATGCAACCGATAATTCAATAATGCAAACAATGAAAAGAAAATTGCAAAGGCTTGGACTGGCTAGGACAAATGATGAATAGATCTAACTTTTTTTGTGGCTTTTTCTTGGACAATTGGTAAGAAAATAAATCGAATCTAGGGATAATGGAAAATCTCACGAGCAACCTGAAAAGCTTGATACCACTTGATAGAGGCGAGGTGTCCCGATCTTCGATGAGATGATAACTATCGATTTGATGGAACAACTTTGACGATCCGACTACAAGCGCAGACCGACGTTGCGCCTTAGCTATCGCTAAACCAACTCGAGAGGTTATTGACCACGCTGGAGCACGATCAACCTGACCACGAAGGTCTATTCCTGCAAGCAATCGAAGAACAAGCAAGAATATGATAAAGCAATCTGAATATTGTGAATATATATGAAGTATTGATAATGGTGGGGATCCGTAAGCGGTCTTGGTCTGGTCGTTGGACACAAACAAAGTACACGAAGTTGCAATGGCTAACTTTTAACTAAACAAATCCCAAGGAAAAAGCTACTAGATGGATCTACTTATATAGGAGCAAGGGGTGGCGGCCAAGGAGGTGGGAGGACGTCCCAAGGCAGCCTAAAACTAACCCTAGGTCGTACAAGGCCAATGGGCCCAAGCGGAGGTGATGAGGACATCAATACCATTGTTACACCCACAGCCCCTGCTGCTATACATACTGGACCAATTACGAGAGCTCGCGCACGCCAATTGAATTATCAGGTACTTTCGTTTCTTGGTAACGATTCCAATGTTCATGAGAATATGATGCTGCCTAAATTGGATACATTTGTTTTGCTTACAAATGAAGGGCCTACCATGGACAAGGAAGAGGAACCTTGGAGCAAGTTCAAGCATGGAGATGTTGGCATGCTTAAGGAGAACAAAACGGAGTTACAAGTGATGATTCCAGGACTTTGAAGCCACCCTAATGAGTGCATGAGGCCTTGGACGAAATATACAAGATGCCACTTCATAATATTCGTCCATAGGCTATTCTAGGTGCTTTCGTCACCTTATTAGTGGGCCAGCCCATGTAATTTCGAAATACTTAAGTATAGGCTGTTTTTAGAGTCCGTATGTGTGGGGAAACAAGAGTTAGGGTTGATTTGGACCCCTCCACCAAGGGCCACGAAATTCCCCCTCTTCCTCCATATATACAGCCCTTAGGGCACCGTTTAGACCTTGGGTTTTGTTTAGATTAAAAGTTCGCCATAGCTGCAACTTCAGCATTTCGTTTGTGTTCAACGACCGAGACAAAGGCGCCACAGAACCCCACCTTGATCAATAAAGCTTTCATCTTATATTCGCAATATCCAGATTGCAATCTCAGTTTCTTGCTTGTTCTTCGTTTGCTCGCAGGAAAGCAGGCCCTCGTGGTCGGGTTGATCGTGCTCGGCGTGGTCAATAACCCTCGGAAGTTGGTTTAGCGATTGCTAAGGCGCTGACGTCTCGCCGCGTCAGAGTCGGATCGTCAAGGTCGACTCCACGAAACGATAGCCACCATCTCATCGAAACATCGGGACACCTTTGCCTCTATCAAGTGGTATCAGATTTTCAAGGTTGCTCGGTGAGATTTTACAGTTTTCCGTAGTTTAGATCGAGTCTGCTTTTTCATACCTATAGTCCACGAAAAAGCCACAAAAAAATTAGGGTTAGTTCATCATATCCGAACCAATCGAGCCTTTGCATAATCTTTTAGGGTTTGCTTTGTTGAATTTATGGTTGCATCGTCGTGTCAAGTTCTTTGGTCTTAGAGTCTAGTCTTTTAGAGTTTGAGTTCGGTCATAAGTTGTCACGCCGCCGCACCATCATCATCGCCTTGCCATCTTCCACCATTGCTTATCCGCCACCGCTCAATCCATATCCATATACCACCACCGCTGCCATATATCCACCACCATATATCCACCACCATATATCCACCACCAATCCGAGTTCCTTGCATATTAGGGTTGTTTTGAGATCCATCTAGTTTCCGATTCGTGTTTCCTTGCGGAGTTGGTTTGAAAAAAAAAAAAAAAAAAAGAGTCCTGAAACCACCCTCCGTTTAGGCCCAAAATTTTCCAAAACGCACTTGTCGAAAAAATTTTCGGCTATCCTATTTTAGGTGTTTCTAAGTGTATTGAGACGATCGCCGTTATAGAAAGTTTTTTGACCCGTTTCAGTTTTTTGGGTCCCAAATGAAAAAAAATAAATTTTGAGTCGAAAAATTTCGTGCCCATCCTGTCGGTTTGACCTCGGAAGAGTTTTGAGACACTCGCCATTATAGTGATTTTTCAAAAAAAAAAAAAAAAAAAAACGCGCAAAAACAAAAAGGCAGCAAAAAAAAAAAAGCGAAATTTTTTTTCCGAGTGTGCTTTTCCTTGTTTACGTGCAGCGCCCGTGATTTTGTTAGTGTTCTAGGCTCGCGTCTCTAGCACGGTCTAGCCTAGGACCAAAGACAAGATCCGTCGTTGAGCGTTTATTCAACTTTGCATCTCTGAATTGATTATTGCTAACCTTTTTTTTTGCTACCATATTATAAGCCTTCCCAGCTCCACATACATCTACATCGTGCATTTGACTCTCCCTGGTAATCGCTCTATCGCTTTGAGAGTTTTGACTACATCGGTTGCCGATCACCGCTTTCTTCTTTGGGTAGAACGGTAAGAATTTGAGATTTGCTGACGGATTGTGATCATCCACCACACCACCACCACCACTTCCTAGTAGTCATCGAATCATATTCTTGTGTGTTTCTATTGCTGCTAACCATGGCAGGATCACAAGCCAAGCGATTTACCGACCGGGAGAACATGACAAACAAAGCGCTACATGATAAGTTTCAACAAATGATGAGTGGGCAGGTGGACGATGTGCTAAATAGATTTGAAGAGGCCATGGAGAAGATAGATGGCATTGAGAAGGCGTTGAAACAAAGCTCGATAACAAGTTTAATGAATTGCTCGCGTCTACCACCACCACCACCGGCTGCACCTACCAAGAATCGAGCAGCGTCGGGCGGTACTACGCTCAAGATAAGCGGTACTACCGCTGGCAGTACTACCGCCCTAAGCTGTGCCACTACATAAGCGATACCATGATAGCAGTACTACCGCCTGCTGCGTCACGGCGTTTAAAGGCCATGTACCGTTCGCCCCAACTTTTTGGAGGTCCTAGACTATAAATAGACCTTCCCTCATCCTTTCTAGGGTTAGCTTTGGATTTGCTCATATTTGATTGTGAGCCTTTGCTCATCCATGGCTACTTCTCCTTGAGATCGGGACCTCTGGAGGAAAGATCCCCAGTTCAAGACCCCCTCTGGGTGGACCCTCAGACCTCCTCTCGAGAAGAAGCGGCTACCCTTGTATCCTACCCTTTGTCCCTTGAATCTTGTGCCCTCTATGTGTTTGATAATCTAGCACTTGTGTGATCGTTTTCTTGTCGGTTGAGTAGTCTCTCGTTCTCCCGTGTTTTCCTCGTGTTCTTAAAGCTCGTTCTTCGTGTTCCTCGTAAGGATTCCCTCAAAGCGTGAAAGATGGTCAACCTAAGTTACCTTACATCATCATGGTATCATGAGCCACATTGATCACGTTATTGGATTTCCCCTCTTTTCTAAGCTTGATTTTGTTGTTTTCTAATTCAATTCCCCACAAAATAGCCCCAAATTTTTGTGATTTGTTGGTGTGATGAAATTTTGTTGATTTTGATCGAGTGGATTTGCGGTTTAGTCGATCTAGCATCTCCCCAAGTTTCACCTCTTTCCATCCACAAAATCCAGCCAATTTTGACCCAATCACTTCCGCTTCAAAATCGCATAACCGTTAAAACAATCGAGAAAATCGATACGGCGGTCTTGATGAGGGACATCAATACCATTGTATTTTTCCTGACCCCTCTGCTACATATCTTTGGACCAATTTTAGAGCTCGCGCCGCCTTCAATTCAAATTCTGGTACTTTGGTTTCTTGGTAATGATTCTAATGTTCATGAATATGATGCTGCCTAAATTGGATACATTTGTTTTGCTTACAAATGAAGCCCTAGCTTGGAGAAGGATGGACATTGGAGCAAGAACAAGCATGGAATAATACCATCGCCGAAAGGAACAAACGGAGTTACAAGTGATGATTCAGGACTTTAAAGCCACCATAATAGGTGCATGAAGCCTTGGACAGAAATATACAAGATGCTACTTCATAAATAATAGTCCCAAGGCTATTCTAGGTGTTGCGTCACCTTATTAGTGAGCGAGGCCCATGTAATTTCGAAATACTTAAGTATGGCTGTTTAGAGTCCATTATGTGAAACAAGAGTTGGGTGATTTGACCCCTCCACCAAGAACCCGAAATTCCCCCCTCTTCCTCCATATATCTGACCCTTAGAAACGCCGTTTGAACCTTGGGTTTTGTTTAGATTAAAGTTACGCCATGGCTGCAACCCGCGTGCCGTTTGTGTTCCTGACGAGACAAAGCGTCAAACCCACCTTGATCAATGGCTTTCATCTTATAGCCATATCCGATTGCAATCTCGGTTTCTTGCTTTCTTCGTTTGCTGCGAAACGAGCCCCGTGAATCGGGAGTGTTCGTGCTCGGCGTGGTCGATAACCCTCGGAGATTGGTTTAGCGATTGCTAAGTGACGTCTACATGCGTTCGTGTCGGATCGTCAAATTAAACTCCTGACAATAGCCACCATCTCCGAAACGCCAGGACACCTTTCCTCTATCGGGTACTACCTTCCTAGCGGTACTACATTTGAAAGCGTACTACCGCCCTCTAAGCGGTACTACCGCGAGTCTGCACTACCTGCCAGCCCCGTTCAGCCTAAATAATGAAAAATCGACCACGGCGGTACTACGCCCGTTCCATGATACCGCTTCGGCGGTACTACCGTCCTACAAGCAGTACTACCGCCTACAGCGATTCAGCTTCAGACTTTCACCATTTTCATCACTTTTCACTCCGAACTCCGATTTGAGTGTTCTTTGGCTCGTTTGAAGCTATCGGCGTGCCGAAGTCCTCCTTGGTTTCACCACCTTTTGACACCATCAAATTTTCAACATTCGGCATCTTTGCCTGGGCTTAAACCACATCAAGCTATACCACCTCCACTTTCCGCTACCACATTTTCGCTTTTGGTCTTTGAGAATTTGAGTTGTGGTTCCGTGTCCTATTGTGTTTTGGCTATATAGGTGTGCAGTTCGGCGTCAACATCACCACCACTCATCTTCGCCAAGGACTCATCATCGTAAATCAGGGCGGTAACCTCGGCGACATCTTTGTCATCTCTAATTGCATTGATAACCACATAGCCTTACTTTTGCGTTGCTTACCCATCGAGACTAGCCATTGAGTATTGCCGGCAGCGTGACTTGTGCACCTTAGTGATCATACTCCATAGCATACATAGCATACCAAAGTGGTGCATATCTTGAGATCAACTTGTGTCACAATGTTGTCATAGCATACAATTGCTATCTTGGTTCATGAAGTTTGCATGAAAAAGAGCTCAAAGGAAAGAGCCACCCAAGCTTTTAAGCAAGAGGAAAGCAAGAGCTTATAAGCAAGAACCATAGCATCATACAACATTAAGATTGTCATATCCGATCATCTTGGATCATTACGAAATATCATACATATAGCATATTTGGGATAGAGATCGTTGCATTTTCCGAATAGGTTGTGCACAAGTTCGCGTATCCGCCTTATTGTCAATCGTGCTAGCGTCTCTCTAGTATTGTGCAACAAGAGCATTCTAATGGTTTCCACATTTGGCTCACTTTTGGTTTGCACAATCCACTTATCTATTCGTGTGTGTTTCCGTGTCCCTACTTGCTTGGTCTACTTGTTACATTTGCGATTTGCTAATCTTTTCAACTTTATTGAGTCTCACTTACAATGCATCAAATTTTGTGCCACCATCCTAACGAGCTCCACCATAAGCTTTCTTTTGTGTAGGTGTGAGCCGACAGAATCGGTACCAAGAGTGCTATTTCATTATGCGCATTTGAGTGAACTTGATTCATTTTCAACATCGGTCAAGGTACATTGGTATAATTCTTTCGTTCTACCACTCATCTTGTTTGGAATGATGGATAGGCCAAGTTCTTCTACCAACCACTCTTCATCGAGCAAGGCGACGACATGTCCTCATCGTCACCAAAGCCACCTCTTTGGTGCTGTGAAGCGTTGCACCAACAACAAGCAATGGCGACCGCGACAACCTGCGCGACTTGCGACTCTCGAGCAACGTACAAGAGTGCCGACAACAAGTTCGAGGCTCACAAGGTAGAGAATGATGCAAGAATGGGCGAGATCCGCTCATTGATGAGAACGACATCATTCCACTTCTTCATCATCAAGGCGGAGCCGCTCAGTCGACATTCAACGACACCTTCTCGACTCAAGTACACCGTCATGAACACTCTTGCGACGAGCAGCGCCAAGACCGTCATGCATCTAGCAACCGCTACATGACAAGCATTCACAAAACAAGTTGATGATCAAGTTCGTCCTCAATCAAACCAAGAGGCTTTGCTCAAGCCCTAGAGCGACAACGTCTTCGTCGCCAACAAGAAGAAAGAAGAAAACGCGTCGTCACCAAGGCGAACAAGATGCAAGGCTCAGCGTCTTCAACAACAACAGCGTGAGCGCAAGCTCTTGAGCGCGTGCCTTCAGAATCAAGTAGAGCCTTAAGCCAGCAATCATGACAGTAGCAATCAAAGAAAACCCTTGAGAAGAAATCCAAGAGAGGAACTACCAACCTCATGTACAACGTCAAGTTCCTCAAGCTCCTCCATAAGCTGTCAGCTCCACCTCAACCTCAAGTTCAACAAGGCAAGTTGATCATGGTCTTCCTCGCGCCAAGAGCAACATGAAGGCGAGTACATTCACGTCAGGGCGTCATCATCAACATCGCCAACAACACAATGAAAAGCAACGCTTCTGCAAGCTAAAATTCACCATGCCAAAGTTCAATGGAAGCAATGACCGAAGACTACCTCTCATGGGCATTGAAGGTTGACAAAATCTTCCGCTTACAACTTCGATGAAGCGAAGAAAATCGCTATGGCATCACTTGAGTTCCAAGACTATGTGCTCATATGGTGGGAACAAATCATTGACGACGACAAGCAAAGTGAACCCCAATCACCACTTGGGCTCAAATGAAGGATGTCATGCGAAACACGTTTTGTGCCACCTACTACAAGCGACCTCTTCAAGAAACTCCAACTATGCAAGGAACAAAAGCGTTGAAGAATACTACAAGAGATGGAGATAGCCATGATTAGAGCCAATGTCAAGGAAGATGATGAGCAAACTATGGCACGTTTCTTGAATGGACTCAATCATCCCATCAAGAAGATGTGACTTCAACCATACTCATCCCTCATTGAGCTCGTGTCAAGCTACAAAGGCGGAACACCAAGTACAAGATGACTTCAAATCGCATGTACTCATCCAGACCTCTGACTTCTCCAACAACCAAGCTTCAACGACTCCTCCAACATCTACACCAACAAGCTTCCTTGACGCGACAACTCAAGTTACAAGAAGACATCGACAAGTTCAAGTCATCCTCCTCCTACTAAGCAACCTTAAGCCGCGTGCTTCATCCTCTACTCCACGATGAGACCATCAAAACAAGCTCCTTCAAGTGTTTCCTTCACGGCGAGGCACAAGTCATCTGAATGCCAACAAGCGCACCATGATCCTCAGCAGCGATGGCACATATGACTCTATGAGTGAAGAGGAAATGGAATCCCTTGAGCAAGTGGCCATGCAGAGCAAGTGAATGAAGATGAAGATGATCAAGTCTTTTGTGATGAGATTGAGCCCATCTCGTTGTCTCAAAGGTCTTGACTCTTCAACATCAACAAGAAGAAGACCAGCGATGCCACATCTTCCACACAAAAGCGGCATCAATGGGCGGTCCATCAAGGTCATCATCGATGGAGTAGTTGCCACAACAGCAAGTGAAGAACTATGCTCCAAGCTACAATTGGTGAGAGGGCACCCACACCTACAAGGTTCAATGGCTAAGTGACTCCGGCACTATCTGAGTCGCACGGTCCAAGTCTCCTTCAAAATTGGTGCTTATGAAGACACTTTGGAGTGTGATGTGGTCCCAATGACCGTTTGCCACCTCCTTCTTGGTCGACCATGGCTTCGGTGGTAGTGGTGTCATCCAATGGCGAACCAATCACTATAGCTTCAAGATGAAAGGGAAGGAGTATGTGCTCGACCTATGTCTCCTAGTCAAGTGATAGCCGACAAGCAAGCCACACATCATAGAGAAAAGAGTGAAAGTGATCCACCCAAAAGTGAGTGAGAGCCACAAGCCAAATTTGAGAGACTCTTAGCCTAGAGAAAACCTCATTCTATTTGCCACCAAAGTGAGATGAGAGAAGTGTGTGAGCACCCATCAGTGTGATGCACTTTGTCCTTGTGTGCAAGGATGGAGAACCAAAACTAACACCATTCACGAGCTACCTTTGGTGTTTCAATCTCTTTTGCAGGAATTTCAAGATGTTTTCCCGATGAGCTACCTCGGGTCTACCTCGAGGCATTGAGCATCGAATCGACCTCATCCCAGACGCGCTACAAACAAAGCTCCATCCAGGTCAATCCGGAAGAAACCAAGGAGATTCAGCAGCAAGTACAACAACTCATCGACAGCGGTCATATGCGTGAAAGCCTAAGCCCTTGTGCCGTTCCGGTTATTCTTGTGCCTAAGCGGAAGTTTCGCTTGTGTTCCGATTGTAGACCTATCAATGCTATTACTGTTCGATATAGGCATCCCATTCCTCGCTTAGATGACATGCTTGATGAACTTAGTGGAGCCAACTTTTCTCAAAAATTGATCTTAAAAGTGGCTATTATCAAATCGCATACAAGAGGGTGATGAATGGAAAACTGCTTTCAAAACCAAATTTGGTTTATATGAGTGGTTAGTGATGCCTATGGGTCTTCGGAGCTCCGGTACTTTTATGCGTCTTATGCATCATGTGCTTATCCTTATATTGGAGTCTTTGTTGTGGTTTACTTTGATGATATTCTTGTGTTTAGCAAAACCATGAAAGAGCACATCAATCATGTAAAATCTGTGTTGCAAACTCTTATGAGAAAGCCTTTATGCAAACTTGAAAAATGCACTTTTAAGTCGACAAAGTGGTTTCTTGGGTTTTGTTGTTTCCTCAAAAGGCGTCATGTTGATGAATCTAAAATTGAAATCAAAAAACTTGGCCCCAACCCGCAATTTGCAACAAGTCTGATTTTCTTGGTCTTCGGGTTTCTATAAATGTCGCTTTGTGAAAGATTTTAGCACAATTGCCGCTCCTTTGCATGCTTTGAGCAAGAAGAATACTCCCTTTGTTTGGGGAACTTTGCAATCAACAGCTTTTGATGAGCTCAAGTCTTTGCTTACTCATGCTCAGATTCTTGCTTTGCCCAATTTTGACAAAACTTTTGAGGTTCATTGTGATGCAAGTGGTCTGGGAATTGGCGGAGTTTGATGCAAGAAAAAGCGAGCCATTGCTTATTTTAGTGAAAAACTCTCGGTGCTCAACAATTATCCCATCTATGACAAAAAGAATTGTATGCTTTAGTGCGTGCTACATGTTTGGGAACATTACCTTGACCCGCATGAGTTTGTCATCCATACCGATCATGAAAGCAGCTTAAGTACCTCAAGGTCAAACTAAATTGAACAAGCGTCATGCCAAATGGGTGAATTCATTGAATCTTTCCTTATGTGATCAAGTACATTAAGGTAAGAGAATGTAGTTGCCGGCCTTTTATAAACATGCTTGTCACTCAACTTGAGTTGAATGTTATTGGTTTTGAGCATATAAAGACTTATGAGCATGATCCATCTTTTGCTTCTCCTTAAGCTAAGTGTTTGTATCGTCTTGGGAACAATATTACATCAAGGATGGTTACCTTATGAGAGCTAACAAACTTTGCATTCAGTCTTCTCTTCGTTTGCTCCTTTTGCAAGAGGCTCATGGAGGGCCCTCATGGGACACTTTAGATAGCGACAAGACATTCGCGCACTCCAAACTACTTTTGGCCCAAGATGTTCATGACGTCTCACGCTTCACCAACGATGCTACACATAACCATAAGCTAAGTCTAAAGCTCAATCTCATGGTCTTTACATGCCTCTTCCTATTCCATATCAACCATGGGAAGACATTAGTATGGATTTTGTAGCTTGGTTTACCTAGGACTCAAAATGGCAAGATTCCGTCTTTGTTGTTGTGGATAGATTTTCTAAAAACATTTCATTCCTTGCAACAAGATGAGCGATGCTTCACATGTTGCAAATCTCTTTTGTAAATCTTGCGACTCCATGGTACCAAAGACAATCGTCTCGATCGTGACGTCAAGTTCTTGAGTTACTTTTGGAAGACCCTATGTGCCAAGCTGGAATCAAGCTCTTGTTCTCCTCGGCATACCATCCTCAAACCATGACCAAGCGGAGGTGACGAACCACTATCCACTCTACTTCGTGTCTTGATCAAGAAGAACATCAAGGAGTGGGAAGCATGTCTACCCATGCTTGAAATCGCCTACAATCGTGCAAGACATTCAACTACGGCAAGTCCCCTTCGGTGTCTGGTTTCAACCCGTTGTCCCCATTGGACATTCTACCACTTCCTCTCAAGGCGCACCAACATGGATGCAAGTGAGCGAGCAAGGTACATCAAGAAGATGCGAAGAAACAAGGCACACCATCGGCGCCAAGTACAGCATCAACAAACAAGCTCAACGCCAACAAGCAACCCATCGTCTTCAACATTGGTGATCTAGTGTGGTTACACCTTCCATGACCGCTTCCCCAAAAGCATGAAGTCAAACTTCTCCCTCGAGCGATGGACCTTTCAAGGTACTAGCCTTCATGACAAGCAACACAAGATCGACATACCTCGAGACAAGTACAGCGTGAAGCATCTTCACGTCAAGGACCTCACCTTTCCATGGAGATGAAGCTTTTGCGAGTCTTGTGATGGATAGGCAAGGCATTTCACCTTCGGTCTACAACAACAACGACGAGTTCGATGCCATGGAAAACAACTACGACGCCAAGATGCAATCTCAAATGGAGGAGATCAAAGCCCTCATCAAGTCCTACAAGTGATCTTCCTCATCTTCGAGAAGACGCTCAAGAGCACATGCTTCCGTGCTACCATCTCCGGCAAGATCACATCGGCATCGACACCATCATCAACAAGAACGTGAAGGTCAAGAGCTCAACACCAACAAACGCTCAACGACTTCACCATCTCCCTTGGCATCTTCGCCAAGCGACTTCAAGGCATCTTCGCCTTCGGATATTCGGCATCTTCGCCAACAAGCACCCCAAGACTACGCTCAAGAGAAGCTCCCCAAGCTCAAGTCCGCGACTTCCACGAGCTACTACGACCTCGACATCGACCACGAGATTCCTTTCTATGGGACTCAAGAACCCGAGGAGTACCTCGAGTGGGAGCGTTTGATGGACGACTACCTCAAGATACATCAAGTTCCTCCCGAAGATCAAGTGAAGTGCGCCACAAGAAACTTCCACGACTACGCCTTGACTTGGTGGCTTCACACACCTTCGGAGTGCTACGAGATGAGTTGGTCCAAGATGAAGAGAGCTTTGCGGCGAGAGTTCGTGCCTCCAACCTACACGGAACAACTGCGACGCCAATTGGAGAACACCATCCAAGGATCCAAGTCCATCGACGCGTACTTCAAGGAGATGAAGATTGCCTTCGACGAGCCGGCGTGGACGACCCCATGTCAATGAAGTTGCACTTCATGATGGGATTGCACAACGACATCTCCAAGACCATCTTCCTCGAGAACTACAAATCCATCGACGACTACTACATTGGTGCTCTCAAGGCGGAACAAGAACTCATGAAGGCCAACGCTTCTCCACCCCAAGCAAACTTCGTGGAGACCACGCTCTACGACAAGCATGAGGCTAGTACCACCATGATGTCCAAGCCCGACAAGCTCCAAGACGATGCTCCCAAGTGCAACTGCACCGTGATGAGGACATGACTACCTTGGATGAGACCAAAAATATTGCATACATGCATATTTCTCAGGTGATTTCTAGTGCAAACTATTCAATAATATATTTATGTTATCCAGAACAAAAATACTTCACATACTTTTGTGTTTTGTCTAATTGCAGGTGTATGGGACATTTGTACAATCCACATATGAAGATAAGGGAGAAAGAGATGTTTACCTGCTGTTCAAAAAGTTCTCTCACGTCACTTTTGGCCCAAGAGAAGATAGAGTCCAAGTCTCTCACGTTCGGACTCAGATTCGGACTGCACAGACATACCTGACTCAAAACGTCTATAACTTTTTCATACGGACTCCAAATTGGTTGATTCTTTTTTTGTTGGAAAATAGATTTCGTGCATTTTCCAACCCAATTGGAATCACCTTAAAATCCGTCCGGAGCGTTGAGTTATAGACGAAACAATCTGATGCTGCAGCAGAATCCGAGTCAAACTACAAGTCCAAAGGTGTTACGTCACCTCCGCTTGGGCCCATTGGCCTTGTACGACCTAGGGTTAGTTTTAGGCTGCCTTGGGACGTCCTCCCACCTCCTTGGCCGCCACCCCTTGCTCCTATATAAGTAGATCCATCTAGTAGCTTTTTCCTTGGGATTTGTTTAGTTAAAGTTAGCCATTGCAACCGTGTACTTTGTTTGTGTCTAACGACCAGACCAAGACCGCTTACGGATCCCCACCATTATCAATACTTCATATATATTCGCAATATTCAGATTGCTTTATCATATTCTTGCTTGTTCTTCGATTGCTTGCAGGAATAGACCTTCGTGGTCGTTGATCGTGCTCAGCGTGGTCAATAACCTCTCGGAGTTGGTTTAGCGATTGCTAAGGCGCAACGTCGTGCACGTTTGTAGTCGGATCGTCAAAGTCGTCTCCATCAAATCGATAGTTATCATCTCATCGAAAGATCGGGACACCCTCGCCTATATCAAGTGGTATCAGTTTTCAGGTTGCTCGGTGAGATTTTCCAGTTATCCCTAGATTCGATTTATTTTCTTACCAATTGTCCAAGAAAAAGCCACAAAAAAAGTTAGATCTATTCATCATTTGTCCTAGCCAGTCCAAGCCTTTGCAATTTTCTTTTCATTGTTTGCATTATTGAATTATCGGTTGCATCGTCGTGTCGAGTTGCTGGTCTTAGTGTCTTGTTCCTTTAGAGTTTCGAGTTCTGTTCACATTAGTCACGCCGCCGCTGCATCATTATCCCTTCCGCTGTCCACCATCCCATCCATTAATTTCCATCACGTGCTACGCACTGTTCATTGTCATAATCATAGTTGAGGTCATTCACATCTTCGCTTTGATCCAATCTGCATCTTATCCAGTTTGTCTTGGAAAGAGGAAAAAAAATATAGAGAAAAAAAAGAGAGAAAAAAGGAAAGAAAAAAAAGAAAAAGAGAGGAAAAAGAAAAAAAAAGCGTGAGAAAAAAAAGAGAGGAAAAAAAAACCGGATCTATCTAGAATCAATCTCGTACCTGAATTCGGATTGGAATCTGTTTTGCACACTGTTCAGTAAAACAGGTGTATCTTCCTCATACGAAGTCCGTTTTGACTCCGTGAGTACTCAAATTAAAGCTAGAGACGAGGCGCATCTAAATAGTTGCAGAAGCTAGTTCAATATTTGAGACCTCAAAATCGGCTTCTAAATAGGTGTTTTTGCCCTCTGAAGTTCGTGAACACAGCTTGTTCCAATTTTTCAGGCCAGTTTTAGAATTCTTTGACTCCTCATATCAACTCGGAATTGAGTGATTCTTTTTGCATTGGAAAGCTTGAGTTAGTAGCATTCTTTGAAAGAATTTATCAGAAAATTGGCTCAAACTTTTCAAGAGGAAAGTTGGAGAGAGTGTTGTTGTATGTCCTGCTTGGCAGTTGTTTTTCATCATTATCTTCACTGCCGTTGTGATCTTCACTTATATCTTGCTGTCAAGAGCTACTTAGTATCCTTCGTTGATGCTAGTTGTGCTATGCCGTGACCTCATTAGTGTTCTAGGCTCACGTCTCTAGTCCGGTCTAGCCTAGGACCAGCACAAGACTGCGTCGTTGAGCGCTTATTCAACATTGCATCTTTGAATTGATTATTGCTAATCTTTTGCTACCATATATAGCCAACCCAGCTCCACATATTTCTACACGTGTATCGACGCTCCCCGGCAATCGCTTTACTCAATATTCGAGTTACTTGACACCGCTGGTTGCCGATCACCTTTCTGCATGGTAAGAACTTGTAAGACATTGATATTTGCTTTCTGTGAGCGCTTTTACCACCACATCCTAGTAGTTATAGGAACATTATTTTTGGATTTTGTTTCTTGTTCTACTAATCATGACAGGATCCAGAGTCAATTCATGGGCTTTGTCGATCATGGAGACATGCCACCACCTATGCAAATACCACAACCGTCACGAGAGGTCCACAAACATCCAAATGCACATGATCAGGTTCATGTTTCTATACCACCATTTAATGGACGTTTTAGTCCTCCTTTATATATTGAATGGGAGTTAGACATAAATAATATATTTGCTTCCCATAATTTTGATGAACGTAAACAAGTTATGGTTGCGGTTGGTTCTTTCACTGGTTATGCTCTAGTTTGGTGGAGTGAATATTGTCGGTTACACGCTGATTATGTACCTAATACTTGGGATGATTTAAAACATGTCATGAGAGATAGATTCGTCGATGTTTATTATACTCGTGGCATGATTAAAAAATTGGAACATTTAAAACAAGGTAGTGACACCGTAACAAAATATTATGATGATTTACAAACTACCTTGTTGCACTCATTTTTAGAAGAAAGTGAAGAAGATTTTATGGATAGATTTTGGGGAGGATTAAACCATAATATTCAGGAGATACTAATTCATGAAGAGTGTTATCCTATGGACCATTTGTTTCGTCTTGCTTGCAAAGCTGAACAGAAATAAAACGACGTGTTGCCCACAAGGAGAACAAGCGCACGGTGCACATTCCAACTGTTGATACAGATGTTTATTCAACTACTAGGCGTACTATGACAACCACATCCGTTGTTGCGAGGACTACATCATCTCCACCATGTGACACATCACCATCGAGAGTGCTGCATCATCTGAGTTGACTATAAGAGGTAATGACAAAGGTACAGATTTTCCACTTTTACATGAGAATGATGCATGCCTAGTTAACTTGAATACATCATGTGTTGAGCTACCCACTACTTTGATCACACCACCTATTTTAGAGGATTATATTGATAATTTGACTTTGCCATGTGATCAAACAACTGAAATACCAACAATTTTGAGAGCACCCATTGAATTAACTATTGATGCAAAAGAATCAATGTTTAATCATTTTGATACGACCTCTAATCTTGGTGATGATTCTGTGTCGAATGACTCATTGCATGTTTGCTTATCTAAGCATGTTGTAGCATGTAAATTTGATTCAAATAAGGTTTATTCACCAATGTTGGGATGGTTTAATGATGAACATTGTCAATCTCTTGAAATAAATAAGAGCTTCACTTATATGTGCAAACTGAGTTGCAGTATTTTCAAGCTTTCTAGTTCTTGTGCTAATTTGTTGGCTTTAGATTTTATGAACTATGCAAGTTACTCATCTATTCATGTGTCATATATGCAAAAATCAAGGGAAGTAAAATGGATGACGATACATATACAACATGTACACCTTGTCTCTTTTGTTAGCCACATTTCAGATTAAGCAACGCCGAGGACGGCTTTGTTTTCAAGAAGGGAGGATGATGAGGACATGACTACCTTGGATGAGACCAAAATATTGCATACATGCATATTTCTCAGGTGATTTCTAGTGCAAACTATTCAATAATATATTTATGTTATCCGAACAAAAATACTTCACATACTTTTGTGTTTTGTCTAATTGCAGGTGTATGGGACATTTGTACAATCCACATATGAAGATAAGGGAGAAAGAGATGTTTACCTGCTGTTCAAAAGTTCTCTCACGTCACTTTTGGCCCAAGAGAAGATAGTGTCCAAGTCTCTCACGTTCGGACTCAGATTCGGACTGCACAGACATACCTGACTCAAAACGTCTATAACTTTTCATACGGACTCCAAATTGGTTGATTCTTTTTTGTTGGAAAATAGATTTCGTGCATTTTCCAACCCAATTGAATCACCTTAAAATCCGTCCGGAGCGTTGAGTTATAGACGAAACAATCTGATGCTGCAGCAGAATCCGAGTCAAACTACAAGTCCAAAGGTGTTACGTCACCTCCGCTTGGGCCCATTGGCCTTGTACGACCTAGGGTTAGTTTTAGGCTGCCTTGGGACGTCCTCCCACCTCCTTGGCCGCCACCCTTGCTCCTATATAAGTAAATCCATCTAGTAGCTTTTTCCTTGGGATTTGTTTAGTTAAAGTTAGCCATTGCAACTTCGTGTACTTTGTTTGTGTCCAACGACCAGACCAAGACCGCTACGGATCCCCACCATTATCAATACTTCATATATATTCGCAATATTCAGATTGCTTTATCATATTCTTGCTTGTTCTTCGATTGCTTGCAGGAATAGACCTTCGTGGTCAGGTTGATCGTGCTCCAGCGTGGTCAATAACCTCTCGGAGTTGGTTTAGCGATTGCTAAGGCGCAACGTCGTGCACGTTTGTAGTCGGATCGTCAAAGTCGTCTCCATCAAATTGATAGTTATCATCTCATCGAAAGATCGGGACACCCTCGCCTCTATCACACCGCCATCCCTCTTTGTGGCATTGATGATGCCGAGTCTACCTTGACTCTTTTTCAAGATGGTGCGGTGACAAGTACAACTACGGAGACCTTCAAGGACCAAGCTTTGGAGGCAAGCGACAAGGTGGCGAGCAAGGATGATGCTTCCATCTTAGGAGGCGAGAGTGATGTTGTGCCATCTTCGGCCTTCATCCACGACGAGAGCGATGTTGTGCCATCTTCGGCCTTCATCCACGACGAGAGCGATGATGTGCCATCTTCGGCCTTCATCCACGACGACAACTACGAGACGGTTGAGCATGGAATTTTCCCTTTGACCACGACGACGTCCGATGACTTGAGTGACTTTTTCCACCATATTGAGAGTGGGAGTGACTTCACCACTAGCCCCATACATGATGAGCTACCACAAATCCCATGTGAGGAGAGCCACAACCACCACTTGTGTGAGATGAGTGACTCCACCATACGTGAGTTTGAGTGCACCTACCTTGAGGGAGTGAGTGAACCACCACATAGAGAGAGTGAGGCCACTTCGATTTCTAACAACTTGACCTCTACCTCTATTGTGTATTCTCATTTGGTGCTAGGTCCCATATATGATGACGCGCCGATCCTCGACGACTTCGTCCTCCCTTTGGACAAGACGATGGCCATGGTGGACTATGATGCACCCCCCACATGGTTCCATCAAGATGAAGATGACCACCATTTGGTCTTTCCCACCTCACCTACACCACTTGAGTGGAATGACAAAGGTAACAAAGGTGACGGTGATGCTCTCGTCCCACTAGTGGACTATTTTGACATTGATTGCTTGCATGATGTTGATCACCCTATTGACATGCTTCATTCTAGTATGATTTCCCCGTGTGATGATTTGCCCATTTATGATGAATATGATGATTCTCATGTGGAGTCTATTAGTTGTGATGCCATGTTACATAGGATTTCTTGTGACAATTCTTTAGGTCACATCATGTTTGCTAATCCTCTTGACTTGTCATATGCTATGCATGAGATCAACCATATGTCTTATTTGCAAGCTCTTCATAGTGACTATGCATATGCCATTAAAATAAACCCAATTTGCACATATGGCATACATGACAAGCCCATGGTTATTGGCATTTGTTTTTCTTGTGATGATATTGATATGCTCCCTTTGCATCATTTATCTCATATGCCATGCCATGCCCACCTAGCTTCGGATATGTATTGTTTTGGATGTTGTCCATTTTCTCCAAATGATGTTTCCAATATTGCTCATGAGGAGACCCCCATAGTTTCCTCATACATGTTAGGAGATTTTGATCCATCCCATCCATTGCATGATCCCAATACTTGTGTGCACCATATGATCCCCATGAATAAACATGATATTGATGTGCCATATACTTGCATTCTCAATTTGTGTCCCCATCGTGTCATACATAACAACTATTATTTCATGATGGATGACATGTTCTTATACCATGCATCAAATTTCTTTGAGCGATGCTTATCTTGTGCTAACACTCACTTGCACATACACATCATGATGGATGATGTGTACATTTACCACACACACAATTTCTTTCGTTTGTGTCTCTTTTGTGTAGGTACCCATGAATACTTGTCAACTTCGCAATCCCATGAGTTGACAAAACGAGCTCTAGAGAGCAACGATGATTTGGGATCCCATGGATTGCCTTTCCCACCGCTCACTTCGCGCAAACACTTCGCGCATCTCTTTTACATGGCCCTCACATGGTTATGGGTTATTGTCCATTACATATTCTATGCCCATCTTTCCATGTTCACTTTGCATGATATGCCCATCCCTATGCCTTTTCCATGTGACCCATACTTTGCTTTACACATGATGATTGACTCTCATACTTGTATGTGTATTTGCAAGCTTGGTGGAGATATCACTTGCTATTGCCATGTTCTATTCATGACCCATTCCTATGATGATCCTTTCATCTTGCTCCGTGTTCGTGCTTGCGATATGTCATGTGCATTCCCTATACCTATTATTTGTTTACATGACATGATTGCCATGATTTCTTCTAGTGTGTTGCATCTTCGCTCCACTAGTTTGCACGACTTGATTCCTATGCTTGCTTATGTTGCATCACCATTTCATGCGGTTGATGACAACCATCTACATGCTTTGCACATCATTGTTATTGCTTCTTGTCACATATCTCCATATGTTGCCTCCCTCATGCTAGATTTGCCATGTATTGAGTGCAACCATGCTATTCGTCTTGCTCATGAGTTTGCCCCCATAGCATTCTCACATATGTTTGGAGATTTTGACATATCCCTTGCGCAGCATGCTTGCCTTACTTCTTTGCACCATATACCTAGTGCCATGAATATCGCCATTGTTGCATCATATTATTCATGCACTTTTGTTACTAACGGTTTTGTGCAAAAGAAGAGAACCATCATGATGGATGATGTGTTTATCTACCATGCGCATACGTTCTTTGTTTTGTTTTGTGCATGTATAGGATACTTGGACTTTGTGTCGACTTCCACGTCACGTGAGTTGACCATTCGAGCTCTTGAGAGCGAACCACCTTCTACCACGACGATTCTACATCGCACTTGTTTGTGCTTCGGCGTTGTGAAGGACGCACAAGGACACGCCTTCAAGGTGACATCTTTCTTGAGCATGGATATTGCGGATCATACTACTTGTGTTGCTTGCACGATGAGACTTATTGTCCATCTTGGATAACTTGATTGCACACTTGTTAGAGATTTTGCTTCAACTTGTCATTTCCACCGTTCCATGCATCATGATATATATGCCTTGTGTGTTGCATCCAATTCTTGGATTACTTGCTCCCCTCATATGTTTGGTTGCAACAATGTCATTACTTCACATAGGCCATGTCCCATTGATTGCTACATGCTTGACTTGATTGCCTCACACATGATGAACAATTGCTCTTTCTATTGTGTTGAGTGCTACACTATATTCACTACACCCTATGCACATTATGCTTGGATTGTCTTGCACTTGACCCATGTGTTTAGACACTTCATCTTATTTGGTGTTGTGAATGATTCATATGCCTACCATCGACCATTTGTCGAGCGCTTTATGCATGCTTGCTATGACCTTGAGGTGGATGCTTATGCTCTTGTCACACATATTTGCATCTCTACCTCACATTTACATGCTTGTTCCCATGATATTTTTGCTTGTGCTTGATTGATATGCTTACATGCCATGTCACAATCCTTTGTCACACCCTATGCTATGCTTGATGACAACACTTGTTTGGTGAATCACCTCTTGAATGCTTGGTTTTGCACTAACGCTAACCACATTTGTTTTTCCAAGTGTTTGTTCTATTTACTCCTTTTGAAGGAATCACAAGATGGTGCGACATTGGAGAGTGCCCATCTCGAGCTTCAAGATGACGAGAGCTTGGTGATCGACCACTTTGACACGGCACCGCCACCTCTTTCCCATGGTGATTGGGTTTTCGATCCGAGGTCGGATCCTTTCCAAGGGGGAGGGGATGATGCGGAGCATCCTACGGTCATCACCATGTCAAGAGTCCGTTTGGCAAGTGACACGTGCGACCTCTTCTTCACATACACAAAGTTGAATCTTCTCCTTTACACGTGCTCACTTGACCCCTTCGAGGATGGTATACTACATGACACTTCCCCCGTGTGCATGCATAGGTATTGTCGGAGCTTCTCGGATGTCAAGGAGGAGTGCAAGCGCCAAGGAACGACTACACCGTCCGCGAGGGAAGCACAGAAGCGAGCGGAAGAAGACGGAGCTTTGGCTTCAATGGCCGGACATCCGGCCCGCCCGGACATCCGCCCCTCACCAAAGCCCGGACATCCGCCTTCCCGGAATCCGGCGTGTGGCACCCGGCCGAAGGCCTCCCTCTCGGCCGGACATCCGGGCCCCAGGCCCCGGACATCCGGCCTCCCACGAAGCCCCGGATATCCGGCCCCGCGCCCGGAAATCCGGCGCCCCGCACCCGATTCGGCCGAACCAGACCCCGCCAGCCCGGACATCCGGCCCCCCAGCCCGGACATCCGGCGTCTCGGGAAAGCCCGGACATCCGGCCTCCCTCGCCTGCTTACAAGATGCATCCGGACTTGTCCTTGTACCCTTCGCCCCGAGACTATATATACTTCATCCCCTTCCTCTTTTTAGGGTTAGCGTTGATTTAGCTCATAGATAGAGCTTCGCTCATCCATACCGGATCTACTCCACGAGAGAGACCGAGGCCCCTCTTCGGAGAAGATCCACCTTGGATTCAAGACCTCCCTTTGCGGAGAAGACCATCATCAAGACCTCCTCACGGAGAAGAACGGCTACCGTTTGTATCGTCCTTTGTTGACCTTGAATCATGTATCTCCCTTTGTGTTCATCGATCTAGCACTTGTGTGATTGATTCCTTGTTGGTTTAGTGATTTCTCTCGCGTTTCCTCCGTGTTTCCCTCTTGTTCTTCCGCGTGTTCTTCGTGATTCCCCGTAGGATCCGCTCCAACGTGAAAGATCGTCCACATAGGGTTCCGCCCTACATCACATATGTGCCATCGTCGTTGAGGATCATGGTGCGCTTGTTGGTGCATTCGTATGACTTGTGGCCTCGGCCGCCGCAAGTGAAACACTTGAAGGAGCCTGTTTTGATGGTCTCATCGGTCGGAGTAGAGGATGAAGCACGCGTCTTGAGGTTGCTTGTAGTAGGAGGAGGACGACTTGAACTTGTCGATGTCTTCTTGTAACTTGACTTGTCGTCGTTTCTTGAAGAAAGCTTGGTTGATGTAGATGTTGGAGGAGTCGTTGAAGCTTGGTTGTTGGAGAAACCGTAGGTCTTGGATGAGTACTTGGCGTACTTGAAGTCATCTTGCACTTGGCGTTCCGCCTTTGTAGCTTGATGCACGAGCTCAATGAGGGATGAGTATGGTTGGAAGTCGGCGATCTTCTTGATGGGATGATTGAGTCCATTCAAGAAACGTGCCATAGTTTGCTCATCATCTTCCTTGACATTGGCTCGAATCATGGCTATCTCCATTTCCTTGTAATATTCTTCAACGCTCTTTGTTCCTTGCTTGAGTAGTTGGAGTTTCTTGAAGAGGTCGTGGTTGTAGTAGGTTGGCACAAAACGTGCTCGCATGACATCCTTCATTTGAGCCCAAGTGGTGATTGGAGGTTCACCTCTTGCTTGTCGTCGCTCAATGATCTGTTCCCACCATATGAGCACGTAATCTTGGAACTCAAGTGATAGAGACAAAGGTGTCCCGTCTTTCGATGAGATGTGGTTTTCGCTTGGGAGGAAGTCGATTTTGACGATCCGACTACGAACGTGCGAGGACGTCGCGCCTTAGCAATCGCTAAACCAACTCCGAGAGGTTATTGACCACGCCGGAGCACGATCAACCTGACCACGAGGGTCTGTTTCCTGCGAGCAAACGAAGAACAAGCAAGAAACTGAGATTGCAATCTGGATATTGCGAATATAAGATGAAAGCTTTATTGATCAAGGTGGGGTTCTGTGACGCCTTTGTCTGGTCGTTGAACACAAACGAAGTACGCGAAGTTGCAGCTATGGCGAACTTTTAATCTAAACAAAACCCAAGGTCTAAACGGTGCCCTAAGGGCTGTATATATGGAGGAAGAGGGGAATTTCGTGGCCCTTGGTGGAGGGGTCCGAAATCAACCCTAACTCTTGTTTACCCACACATACGGACTCTAAAAACAGCCTATACTTAAGTATTTCGAAATTACATGGGCCTGGCCCAATAATAAGGTGACGAGCACCTAGAATAGCCTATGGACGAATATTATGAAGTGGCATCTTGTATATTTCGTCCAAGGCCTCATGCACTCATTAGGGTGGCTTCAAAGTCCTGGAATCATCACTTGTAACTCCGTTCTTGTTCCCCTTGCGCATGCCAACATCTCCATGCTTGAACTTGCTCCAAGGTTCATCTTTCTTGTCCATGGTAGGCCCTTCATTTGTAAGCAAAACAAATGTATCCAATTTAGGCAGCATCATATTCTCATGAACATTGGAATCGTTACCAAGAAATGAAAGTACCGATAATTCAATTGGCGCTGCATGAGCTCTAGTAATTGGTCCAAGATGTATATCAGCAGGGCTGTGGGTGTAACAATGGGATTGATGTCCTCATCATCCTCCCCTTCTTGAAATGAAGTCGTCCTCGACGGAAGCTCATCTTCCTCACCCAAATAAGGCTTCAAATCTGCAATGTTAAAAGTGGGACTAACCCCAAAATCTGCAGGCAGCTCAAGTTTATATGCATTATCATTTATTTTCTCTAACACCTTAAATGGACCATCAGCACGTGGCATTAGCTTTGATTTGCGCAAATTAGGAAACCTATCCTTACGCAAATGTAACCAAACAAGATCTCCAGGTGCAAAGACAACATGTTTTCTACCCTTATCTCCAGCAAGTTTATATTTAGCATTCATACGCTCAATGTTTTCCTTAGTTATCTCATGCATTTTCAAAATCAATTCAGCACGTTCTTTAGCATCAAAATTTACCTTCTCCGAAGATGGAAGAGGCAACAAATCAATAGGTGCACGAGGTAGGAAGCCATACACAATTTCAAAAGGGCACATCTTAGTTGTAGAATGCAATGAACGATTATAAGGAAATTCAATATGAGGCAAGCATTCTTCCCACATTTTCTTATTATTCTTCAAAACAGCCCTAAGCATAGTAGACAATGTTCTATTGACTACTTCAGTTTGTCCATCAGTTTGGGGGTGACAAGTAGTACTAAAAAGCAGTTTAGTCCCCAACTTAGCCCATAAACATCTCCAAAAGTGGCTAAGAAATTTAGTATCACGATCTGAAACAATAGTATTTGGCACACCATGCAAGCGAATAATTTCACGAAAAAACAAATCAGCAACATTAATAAAGATCATCGCTTTTATGACATGGTATAAAGTGTGCCATTTTCGAGAATCTATCCACGACAACAAATATGCTATCCCTCCCTTCTTTGTTCGAGGTAAACCTAAAACAAAGTCCATAGATATATCCTCCCAAGGAACACTAGGCACAGCAAAGGCATATATAAACCATGAGGATTGAGTCGTGACTTAGCTTTTTGACATGTAGTGCAGCGAGCAACAAAACGCTCAACATCCCGCCTCATCTTTGGCCAAAAGAAATGTGTAGCAAGTATATCCTCCGTCTTCTTGACGCCAAAGTGTCCCATTAATCCTCCTCCATGCGCCTCCTGCAACAACAAAAGACTAACAGAGCTAGCAGGAATGCATAGCTTGTTAGCACGGAACACAAAACCATCATTAATAACGAACTTGTTCCATGTTCTTCCTTCTTTACAATTCTGCATTACATCTTTAAAATCAGCATCATGCACATATTGATCTTTGATGGTCTCCAAACCAAATATTTTGAAGTCAAGTTGTGAAAGCATAGTATAGCGACGAGACAAAGCATCAGCAATAACATTTTCTTTACCCTTCTTGTGTTTAATGACATAAGGGAAAGTCTCAATGAATTCAACCCATTTAGCATGTCTACGATTCAGTTTAGCTTGACTTTTAATATGTTTCAAAGATTCATGATCAGAATGTATAACAAATTCTTTGGGCCATAAATAATGTTGCCATGTCTCTAAAGTCCGAACAAGAGCATACAATTCTTTGTCATAAGTAGAATAGTTCAGACTAGGCCCACTCAATTTTTCAGAAAAGTATGCAACAGGTTTGCCATCTTGTAATAACACACCTCCTAATCCAATTCCACTAGCATCACATTCAAGCTCAAAAGTCTTATTAAAGTCAGGAAGTTGGAGTAAAGGAGCATGTGTCAACTTATCTTTCAATACCGTGAAGGCTTCTTCCTGTGCGGTACCCCAAACAAAAGGCACATCCTTCTTTGTAAGCTCATTGAGAGGTGCAGCAATGGTGCTAAAGTCTCTCACAAAACGCCTATAGAAACCAGCGAGTCCAAGAAAACTCCTCACTTGTGTGACCGTTTTGGGCTGCGGCCAACTCTCAATAGCTTCAATCTTGGCTTTATCAACTTCAATTCCTGTGGAGTAACAACATAGCCAAGAAAAGATACTCGGTCGGTGCAAAAGGTGCACTTCCCAAGGTTACCAAACAAACGTGCATCACGAGAGCATTAAAACAGCACGTAAATGTTCCAAATGTTCTTCCAAAGATTTGCTATAAATCAGTATATCATCAAAGTAAACTACCACAAATCGTCCAATGAAAGCACGTAAAACTTCGTTCATTAATCTCATGAAAGTACTAGGTGCATTAGTTAACCCAAAAGGCATGACTAACCACTCATATAATCCAAACTTAGTTTTAAATGCTGTTTTCCATTCATCTCCCAATTTCATACGAATTTGATGGTATCCACTACGCAAATCAACTTTGGAGAATATTGTAGAGCCACTCAATTCATCAAGCATATCATCTAGCCTAGGAATAGGATGACGATAACGAATAGTAATATTATTAATGCCTCTACAATCAACACACATACGCCGACGTACCATCCTTTTTAGGCACTAGTATAATAGGAACAGCACAAGGACTAAGAGATTCGCAGATATAACCTTTGTCGAGCAGCTCTCGTGCTTTGACGATAATCTCCTTCGTCTCCTCTGGATTGGTACGGTATGGTGCACGGTTGGTAGCGATGCACGGGAATTAAGTCAATTTGATGCTCAATCCCTCGAATAGGTGGTAATCCGGTGGCACGTCTTGTGGGAAGACGTCGTGAACTCCTGCAAAATGTTAGTGACAGCGAGGGGCAAAGAGGAAGGCACGTCCTCGAATGAAAATAATGCCTCTTTGCACACAAAAGCATAGCAAACAGATGTGCTAGAATCTAGCTCATCAATATCAGATTTGGTGGCAAATAAACATGCACTTTTCAGTTTAATTTCAGAAGCAACATTAGATGGTTTATTATTAGGCTTCATTTGTTGCTCAAATTCTTTTGCCACAATCTGATGTTCACTCTTATTTTTCTCCTGTTTTGCTTTATTAGCTCTATTAATATCATCTTTCAAAATGGAATCAGGAGTCATAGGAAGCAAAGTAATATTTTTATCCTTGTGAACAAGAGTATACTGATTGTTTCTACCATGGTGTACAGAATTTTTATCAAATTGCCATGGTCTACCAAGTAATAAGGAACATGCTTGCATAGGTACCACATCACAATCAACATAATCAGCATATGTAGAGATACTAAAATGCACACGAACAGTACGTGTTACCTTAACCTTGCCGCTGTTGTTGAACCATTGGATGTAGTAAGGATGTGGATGTGGTCTTGTAGTGAGAGAAAGCTTCTCCACCATATCCATGCTAGCCAAGTTGTTGCAGCTCCCTCCATCTATGATGACGCTGAATAGAACGTTCCTTCACAACTCCTTTGTATGGAACAAGTTATGCCTCCGATTTTGCTCAGCTTGTGTAACCTGCACACTCAAAACACGTTGAGCAACTAAACATTCATACTGTCCAAGATCTTCACAGCCATGTATTGCGTCTCAAGATCGAATCATCTCCACCGTGTTCTTCATGTGTAATAAGAGCCAAAGTCTCTTCATCATAGTCACTAGCAGACTCATACCCACCATCCTCGTGAGCAATCATCACACGCTGAGATTGGCATTCTCTCGCAAAATGTCCTCTTCCCTTACAACGACGACAAATAATATCACTTGTGTGCCCTGTTGACGCCATGGAAGAAGAAGAGCTCTGTTGATGTAGGGCGGAACCCTACGTGGACGATCTTTCACGTTTGGAGTGGGATCCCTCGAAGAACACGATGAACACGGGGAAGAACGGAGAGAAATCACAAGGGGAAACACTCAAGAACAAGTCCAATCACACATCCACTAGACAATCAAACACACAAGATCACAAGGTACATGAACAACAAAGGGAAAGATACAAGGTAAGGTTCATCTCCAAGAGGAGGTCTTGATGATATCCTAGACGGATCTTCCCGCAAGGGGGTCTTGATGATATCCCGCAGGATCTTCTCACATGGAGGTCTTGAACTCCATGGGAGTGGTAGTCTCTCTCTCTCAAGAGTAGAGGTAGGAGCAAAGCTCACCTAAGAATGAGCTATCATATTTGCTAACCCTAGAAAGGAAGTGGAGGTGGTCTATTTATAGTCTAAGCCACGAAGGGGTAAGTGGGAGAGGGTTACAAGGCCAAAGGCCATGGTTGCAAGATAGGCAGGGCGGTAGTACTGGGGCTCATGGCGGTAGTACCGCTTGAGCGGTAGTACTGCTTGGAGGGGCGGTAGTACCGCTTGGGTGACCTTAGCGGTAGTACCGCTTGGGTGGGCGATAGTACCGCTCGTTCTGGAGCGGCCAGGTTCTCTTCCTCCTTCTCTTCCATGCTTCCCTCGCAGATGGTGTAGTCGTTCCTTGGCGCTTGCACTCCTCCTCGACATCCGTGAAGCTCCGACAATAGTTATGCATGCACACGGGAGAAGTGTCAAGTAGTATACCATCCTCGAAGGGTCAAGTGAACACGTGTAAAGGAGAAGATTCACCTTTATGTATGAGAAGTAGAGGTTGCACGTGTCACTTGCCAAACGGACTCTTGACATGGTGATGACCGAGGATGCTCCGCATCATCCCCTCCCCCTTGGGAAAGATCCGACCTCGGATCAAAGACCAAATCACCATGGGAAAGAGATAGCGTCGCCGTGTTGAAGTGGACGATCACCAAGTACTTGTCATCTTGAAGCTCGAAATGGGCACTCTCCGATGTCGCGCCATCTTGTGATTCCTTCAAAAGGAGTAAATAGAACAAACACTTGGAAAAACAAATGTGGTTAGCGTTAGTGCAAAACCAAGCATTCAAGAGGTGATTCACCAAACAAGTGTTGTCATCAAACATAGCATAGGGTGTGACAAAGGATTGTGACATGGCATGTAAGCATATCAATCGAGCACAAGCAAAAATATCATGGGAACAAGCATGTAAATGTGAGGTAGAGATGCAAATATGTGTGACAAGAGCACAAGCATCCACCTCAAGGTCATAGCAAGTATGCATAAAGCGCTCGACAAATGGTCGATGGTAGGCATAGGAAGTATTCACAACACCAAATAAAATGAAGTGTCTAAACACATGGGTCAAGTGCAAGACAATCCAAGCATAATGTGCATAGGGTGTAGTGAATATAGTGTGGCACTCAACGCAATAGAAAGAGCAATTATTCATCATGTGTGAGGCCATCAAGTCAAGCATGTAGCAATCAATGTGACTTGGCATATGGGAAGGAATGACATTGTTGCAACCAAACATGTGATAGGAGAAAGTAATCCAAGAATTGGATGCAACACACAAGGTATATATGTCATGAAGCATGGAAATGTGGCAATCATGGGTGAAAGCAATATCTCGCACATGCGTGCAAATGGTGCAAGCAACACATGAAGTATGATCCACAATATCAAAGCTCAAGAAGGATGTCACCTTGAAGGCATGTCCTTGTGCATTCTTCACAATGCCGAAGTGGAAGCAAATACGGTGTAGAAGCGAGTCGTGGTAGAATGTATGAGGCTCGCTCTCAAGAGCTCGAATGGTCAACTCACGTGAAGTGGAAGTCGACACAAAGTCCAAGTATCCTACACATGCACGTAACAAAACAAAGAACGTATGCACATGGTAGATAAACACATCATCCATCATGATGGTTCTCATCTTTTGCACAAAACCATTAGAAGGACAAGTGCATGAGTAATATGATGCAACAATGGCAATATTCATGGCACTAGGTATATGGTGCAAAGAAGTAAGACAAGCATGCTTCACAAGAATTATGTCAAAATCTCCAAATATATGCGAGAATGCTATGGGGCAATCTCATGAGCAAGAAGAGAATCATTGTTGCACTCAATACATGGCAAATCATCTAGCATGAGGAGGCAACACATAGAGATATATGACAAGAAGCAATATGAATCATGTGCAAAGCATATAGATGGTTGTCATCAACCGCATGAAATGGTGATGCAACATAAGCAAGCATAGTAATCAAGTCGTGCAAACTAGTGGAGCGAAGATGCAACACACTAGAAGAAATCATGGCAATCATGTCATGTGAGCAAATAATAGGCAAAGAAAATGAACATGACATATCGCAAGCACGAACACAAAGCAAGATCATAGTGTCATCATAGGCATGGGGCACAAAGCAATCATGGCAATAACAAACAATATCTCCACCACGCTTGCAAATACACATACAAGTACTAGAATCAATCATCATGTGTAATGCAAAGCATGGGTCACAAATGCATAGCAAAGGCATAGGAATGGGCATATCATGCAAAGTGAACATGGCAAGATGGGCAAAGGATATATAATGGACAACTACCCATAACCATGCGAGGGCCATGTAAAAGAAATGCACGAAGTGTTTGCGCGAAGTGAGCGGTGGGAAAGGCAATCCATGGGATCCCAAATCATCGTTGCTCTCTAGAGCTCGCTTTGTCAACTCGTGGGATTGCGAGGTCGACAAGTATTCATGGGTACCTACACAAAAGAGACACAAACGAAAGAAATTGTGTGTGTGGTAAATGTACACATCATCCATCATGATGTGTATGTGCGTGTGTGAGTTAGCACAAGATAAGCATCGCTCAAAGAAATTTGATGCATGGTATAAGAACATGTCATCCATCATGAAAGAATAGTTATTGTATATGACACGATGGGGACACAAATTGAGAATGCAAGTATATGGCACATCAAAAGCATGTTTCTTCATGGGGAGCATATGGTGCACACAAGTATGGGAATCATACAAAGAATAGGATGGATCAAATTCTCCTAACATGTATGAGGAAACTATGGGGGCCTCCTCATAAGCAATAGCGGACATATCATTTGGAGAAAATGGACAACATCCAAAACAATGCATATCCGAAGCTAGTTGGGCATGGCATGGCATATGAGATAAATGATGCAAAGGGAGCATATCAATATCACCACAAGAAAAACAAATGCCAACAACCATGGGCTTGTCATCTATGCCATATGTGCAAATTGGGTTTATTTTAATGGCATATGCATAGTCACTATGGAGAGATTGCAAATAAGACATATGGTTGATCTCATGCATAGCATATGACAAGTCAAGCGGATTAGCAAACATGATGTGACCTAAAGAATTGTCACAAGAAATCCTATGTAACATAGCATCACAACTAATAGACTCCACATGAGAATCATCATATTCATCATAAATGGGCAAATCATCACATGGGAAATCATACTAGAATGAAGCATGTCAATAGGGTGATCAACATCATGCAAGCAATCAATGTCAAGAATGTCCACTAGTGGGACTAGAGCATCACCGTCACCTATGTTACCTTTGTCATTCCACTCAAGTGGTGTAGGTGAGGTGGGAAAGACCAAATGGTGGTCATCTTCATCTTGATGGAACCATGTGGGGGGTGCATCATAGTCCACCATGGCCATCGTCTTGTCCAAAGGGAGGACGAAGTAAATCGAGGATCGGTGCGTCATCATAAATGGGACCTTGCACCAAATGAGAAGACACAATAGAGGTAGAGGTCAAGTTTTAGAAATGCAAATGGCCTCACTAGACCTATCAACTATCTCACTCTCTCTATGTGGTGGTTCACTCACTCCCTCAAAATAGGTGCACTCAATCTCACATATGGTGGAGTCACTCATGTCACTCAAGTGGTGGGGGTTGTGGCTCTCCTCACATGGGAATTGGGGCAGCTCATCATGTATGGGGCTAGTGGTGAAGTTACTCTCACTCTCAATATGGTGGCACAAGTCACTCAAGTCATCATACGTCACCGTGGTGAAGTGAAATACTCAACCATCTCATCGTTGCCGCCATGGATGAAGGCCGAAGATGGCACATCATCACTCTCGCCTCCAAAGATGGAAGCATCATCCTTGCTCGCCACCTTGTCCCTTGCCTCCAAAGCTTGGTCCTTGAAGGTCTCCGTAGTCGTGCGTGTCTCCGCAACATCTTGAAAAGAGTCAAGGTAGACTCGGCATCATCAATGCCACAAAGAGGGATGGCGGTGAAGTTGCACTTGGGAGCATCGTCTTGGAGCTTGTCGGGCTTGGACATCGTGGTGGTACTAGCCTCATGCTTGTCGAGAGCTTGGTCACCATGAAGTGTGCTTGGGGTGGAGAAGCCTTGGCCTTAATGCATGATCAGGTTCATGTTTCTATACCATTTAATGGATTTTAGTCCTCCTTTATATATTGAATGGGAGTTAGACATAAATAATATATTTGCTTCCATAATTTTGATGAGCGTAAACAAGTTATGGTTGCGGTTGGTTCTTTCTTTGGTTATGCTCTAGTTTGGTGGAGTGAATATTGTAGGTTACGCTGATTATGTACCTAATACTTGGGATGATTTAAAACATGTCATGAGAGATAGATTATTGATGTTTATATTTATCGTTGGCATGATTAAAAATTGGAACATTTAAAACAAGGTAGTGACACCGTAACAAAATATTATGATGATTTACAAACTACCTTGTTGCCTCATTTTTAGAAGAAAGTGAAGAAGATTTTATGGATAGATTTTGGGAGGATTAAACCATAATATTCAGGAGATACTAATTCATGAAGAGTGTTATCCTATGGACCATTTGTTTCGTCTTGCTTGCAAAGCTGAGCAGAAATAAAACGACGTGTTGCCCAAGGAGAACAAGCGCCCGATTGCACATTCAACTGTTGATACAGATGTTTATTCAACTACTAGGCGTACTATGACAACCACATCCGTTGTTCTTGAGGACTACATCATCTCCACCATGTGACACATCACCATCAGTGCTTGCATCATCGAGGTTGACTATAAGAGGTAATGACAAAGGTACAGATTTTCCACTTTTACATGAGAATGATGCATGCCTAGTTAACTTGAATACATCATGTGTTGAGCTACCCACTACTTTGATCACACCACCTATTTTAGGGATTATATTGATAATTTGACTTTGCCATGTGATCAAACAACTGAAATACCAACAATTTTGAGAGCACCCATTGAATTAACTATTGATGCAAAGAATCAATGTTTAATCATTTTAATCACGACCTCTAATCTTGGTGATGATTCTGTGAATGACTCATTGCATGTGGCTTTAGGGAAAGCTTCTCCAATATCCATGTGCCAATTGTTTTGGTTCCACATGATGGTTAATAGGCTTCCTTCCAATCCTTTGAAACGTTTCCTCTATTTTCTCGTTTGTAACCTTTAAACCTCAAAACCGTTGAGCAATAAAATTATCCAACTTACGATGTTTCTCCAAGTCAAATATCTCCAGGTTCTTCAGTAATAAGAAATTCCTTCATCAATCCACAACCCTTTACCCACCATTGGTACAATCATCTGCAGATTGGCATTCTCTTAAAATTCCTCTTCCCTTTTGAGACAAATAATATCCTTGTGTTTTGGGCCATGGAAGAAGAAAGCTCTGTTGATGTAAGGGCGGAACCCTCGTGGACGATCTTTCCGTTTGGGTGGGATCCTCGAAGAACCACGATGAACAGGGGAAACGGAAGAAATCTGGAAACACTCAGAACAAGTCAATCACAATCCACTAGACAATCAAACACACAAGATCCGGTACGCAACAAAAAATACAAGGTAAGGTTCATCTCCAAGGAGTCTTGATGATATCCTGGCGGATCTTCCCAGGAATCTGATGATATCCTTGGGATCTTCTCACATAGGTCTTGAACTCCATGGGGTAGTAATTTCTCTCTCTCAAGAGTAGAGGTAGGAGCAAAAGCTCACCTAAGAATGAGCTATCATTTGCTAACCCTAGAAAGGAAGGGTTGGTCTATTTATAGTCTAAGCCAGAAGGGTAAGTGGGGAGGTTACAAGGCCAAAGGCCCCTTTCTCTAAGGGTAACCTCATGGCGGTGTACCCAATGAAATCCGCTTGGAAAGGGTATACGCTTGGGTGCCTAACGGTAGTACCCTTGGGGAAATACCGCTCGTTGGGTGAGGTTCTCTTTCCTTCTCTTCCGCTTCCCTCCGGATGGTGTGTCGTTCCTTGCTTGCACTCCTCCTCGACATCCTGAAACTCACAATAGTTATGCATGCACAGGAGAAGTGTCAAGTAGTATACCATCCCGAAGGGTCAAGTGAACCTGTAAAGAGAAGATTCACCTTTATGTATGAAGTAGAGGTTGCCGTGTCACTTGCCAAGCGGACTCTTGACATGGTGATGACCGTGGGATTCCATATCCCCCCCCCCTTAGGAAAGATCCGACCTGGATCAAAGACCAAATCACCATGGGAAGAGATAGCGTCGCCGTGTTGAAGTGGCGATCCCAAGTACTTTCATCTTGGCTAAATGGGCACTCTCCGATGTCGGCCATCTTGTGATTCCTTCAAAAGGGTAAATAGAACAAACACTTGGAAAAACAAATTGGTTAGCGTTAGTCAAAACCAAGCATTCAAGGGTGATTCACCAAACAAGTGTTGTCATCAAACATAGCATAGGGTGTGACAAAGGTTGTGACATTGTAAGCA
>JAHIAM010005930.1:0-20886 GCA_021605205.1 Aegilops longissima
AATAATCAATTCAGAGATGCAAAGTTGAATAAACGCTCAACGACGGCAGATCTTGTCTGGTCCTAGGCTAGACCGTGCTAGAGACGCGAGCCTAGAACACTAACAAAATCACGGCGCTGCACGGAAACAACGGAAAAGCACACTCTGGAATAATTTATTTTTCGCTTTTTTTTTGCGCTTTTTTTGCGCTGCTCTTTTTTTTCGAGAAATCACTATAATGGCGAGTGTCTCAAAACTCTTCCCAGTTAAACCGACAGGATGGGCACGAAATTTTTCGACCAAATTTTTTTTTCATTGCCGGACCCAAAAAGCTGAAACGGGTCAAAAAACTTTCTATAATGGCGATTGTCTCAATACGCTTAGAAACACCTAAAAATAGGATAGCCAGAAAAATTTTCGACAAGTGCGTTTTCGGAAAATTTTGGGCCTAAACGGAGGGTGGTTTCCAGACTTTTTTTTTTCCGAAACCTACTCCGGCAAGGAAAACACAAATCGGAAACTAGATGGATCTCGAAAACAAACCTAATATGAGAAGAACTCGTATTGGTGGTGGATATATGGTGGTGGTATATGACAGCGGTGGTGGTATATGGTAGCGATGGTGGTATATGGATATGGATTCAGAGCGGTGGCGGATAAGCAATGGTGGTAGATGCAAGGCGATGATGATGGTGCGGCAGCGGCGTGACAACTTATGATCAAAACTCGAAACTCTAAAAGACTAGACTCTAAGACCAGCAACTTGACACGACGATGCAACCGCAAATTCAACAAAGCAAAATCCCTGAAAAGATTATGCAAAGGCTCAGATTGGTTCGGATATGATGAACTAACCCTATTTTTTTTTGTGGCTTTTTCGTGGACTTTAGGTATGAAGAACAGATTCGATCTAATCTACGAAAAACTGTAAAATCTCACCGAGCAACCTGAAAATCTGATACCACTTGATAGAGGCAAAGGTGTCCGTCTTTCGATGAGATGTTGGTTTTCGCTTTGGAGGAAGTCGACCTTGGCGATCCGACTACGAACGTCTTGAGACATCGCGCCTTAGCAATCGCTAAACCAACTCCGAGGGTTATTGACCACGCCGAGCACGATCAACGACCACGAGGGTCTGCTTCCTGCGAGCAAACGAAGAACAAGCAAGAAACTGAGATTGCAATCTGGATATTGCGAATATAAGATGAAAGCTTTATTGATCAAGGTGGGGTTCTGTGGACGCCTTTATGCAGTCGTTGAACACAAAGCGGCACGCGAAGTTGCAGCTATGGCGAACTTTTAATCTAAACAAAACCCAAGGTCTAAACGGTGCCCTAAGGGCTGTATATATGGAGGAAGAGGGGGAATTTCGTGGCCCTTGGTGGAGGGGTCCAAATCAACCCTAACTCTTGTTTCCCCACATACGGACTCTAAAACAGCCTATACTTAAGTATTTCGAAATTACATGGGCCTGGCCCACTAATAAGGTGACGCATCACCTAGAATAGCCTCGGGACGACATTTATGAAGTAGCATCTTGTATATTTCGTCCAAGGCTTCATGCACCCATTATGGTGGCTTCAAAGTCCTGAAATCATCACTTGTAACTCCGTTCTTGTTCCCCTTAGCATGGCATTATCTCCATGCTTGTTCTTGCTCCAATGTCCATCCTTCTCCAAGCTAGGGCCTTCATTTGTAAGCAAAACAAATGTATCCAATTTAGGCAACATCATATTCTCATGAACATTAGAATCATTACCAAGAAACGAAAGTACGATAATTTAATTGGCGTCATGAGCTCTAGTAATTGGTCCAGTATATGTAGCAAGAGGGGCTGTGGGTGTAACAATGGTATTGATGTCCTCATCATCCTCCCTTCTTGAAATGAAGTCGTCCTCGACGGAAGCTCATATTCCTCACCCAAATAAGGCTTCAAATCTGCAATGTTAAAAGTGGGACTAACCCCAAAATCTGCGGGCAGCTCAAGTTTATATGCATTATCATTTATTTTCTCTAACACCTTAAATGGACCATCAAGACGTGGCATTAGCTTTGATTTGCAAATTAGGAAACCTATCCTTACATAAATGTAACCAAACAAGATCTCCGGTGCAAAGACAACATGTTTTCTACCCTTATCTCCAGCAAGTTTATATTTAGCATTCATACGCTCAATGTTTTCCTTAGTTATCTCATGCATTTTAAAATCAATTCAGCACGTTCTTTAGCATCAAAATTAACCTTCTCCGAAGATGGAAGAGGCAACAAATCAATAGGTGCACGAGGTAGGAAGCCATACACAATTTCAAAAGGGCACATCTTAGTTGTAGAATGCAATGAACGATTATAAGCAAATTCAATATGAGGCAAGCATTCTTCCCACATTTTCTTATTATTCTTCAAAACAGCCCTAAGCATAGTAGACAATGTTCTATTGACTACTTCAGTTTGTCCATCGGTTTGGGGTGACAAGTAGTACTAAAAGCAGTTTAGTCCCCAACTTAGCCCATAAACATCTCCAAAAGTGGCTAAGAAATTTAGTATCACGATCTGAAACAATAGTATTTGGCACACCATGCAAGCGAATAATTTCACGAAAGAACAAATCAGCAACATTAACAACATCATCGCTTTTATGACATGGTATAAAGTGTGCCATTTTGAGAATCTATCCACGACAACAAATATGCTATCCTCCCTTCTTTGTTCGAGGTAAACCTAAAACAAAGTCCATAGATATATCCTCCCAAGGAACACTAGGCACAGCAAAGGCATATATAAACCATGAGGATTGAGTCGTGACTTAGCTTTTTGACATGTAGTGCAGCGAGCAACAAAACGCTCAACATCCCGTCTCATCTTTGGCCAAAAGAAATGTGTAGCAAGTATATCCTCCGTCTTCTTGACGCCAAAGTGTCCCATTAATCCTCCTCCATGCGCCTCCTGCAACAACAAAAGACTAACAGAGCTAGCAGGAATGCATAGCTTGTTAGCACGGAACACAAAACCATCATTAATAACGAACTTGTTCCATGTTCTTCCTTCTTTACAATTCTGCATTACATCTTTAAAATCAGCATCATGCACATATTGATCTTTGATGGTCTCCAAACCAAATATTTTGAAGTCAAGTTGTGAAAGCATAGTATAGCGACGAGACAAAGCATCAACAATAACATTTTCTTTACCCTTCTTGTGTTTAATGACATAAGGAAAGTCTCAATGAATTCAACCCATTTAGCATGTCTACGATTCAGTTTAGCTTGACTTTTAATATGTTTCAAAGATTCATGATCGAATGTATAACAAATTCTTTGGGCCATAAATAATGTTGCCATGTCTCTAAAGTCCGAACAAGAGCATATAATTCTTTGTCATAAGTAGAATAGTTCAGACTAGGCCCACTCAATTTTTCGAAAAGTATGCAACAGGTTTGCCATCTTGTAATAACACACCTCCTAATCCAATTCCACTAGCATCACATTCAAGCTCAAAAGTCTTATTAAAGTCAGGAAGTTGGAGTAAAGGAGCATGTGTCAACTTATCTTTCAATACCGTGAAGGCTTCTTCCATGCGGTACCCCAAACAAAAGGCACATCCTTCTTTGTAAGCTCATTGAGAGGTGCAGCAATGGTGCTAAAGTCTCTCACAAAACGCCTATAGAAACCAGCGAGTCCAAGAAAACTCCTCACTTGTGTGACCGTTTTGGGCTGCGGCCAACTCTCAATAGCTTCAATCTTGGCTTTATCAACTTCAATTCCTGTGGAGTAACAACATAGCCAAGAAAAGATACTCGGTCGGTGCAAAAGGTGCACTTCCCAAGGTTACCAAACAAACATGCATCACGAGAGCATTAAAAACAGCACGTAAATGTTCCAAATGTTCTTCCAAAGATTTGCTATAAATCAGTATATCATCAAAGTAAACTACCACAAATCGTCCAATGAAAGCACGTAAAACTTCGTTCATTAATCTCATGAAAGTACTAGGTGCATTAGTTAACCCAAAAGGCATGACTAACCACTCATATAATCCAAACTTAGTTTTAAATGCTGTTTTCCATTCATCTCCCAATTTCATACGAATTTGATGGTATCCACTACATAAATCAACTTTGGAGAATATTGTAGAGCCACTCAATTCATCAAGCATATCATCTAGCCTAGGAATAGGATGGCGATAACGAATAGTAATATTATTAATGCCTCTACAATCAACACACATACATGACGTACCATCCTTTTTAGGCACTAGTATAATAGGAACAACACAAGGACTAAGAGATTCGCGTATATAACCTTTGTCGAGCAGCTCCTGTACTTGACGATAATCTCCTTCGTCTCCTCCGGATTGGTACGGTATGGTGCGCGGTTGGGTAGCGATGCACGGGAATTAAGTCAATTTGATGCTCAATCCCTCGAATAGGTGGTAATCCGGTGGCACGCCTTGTGGGAAGACGTCGTGAACTCCTGCAAAATGTTAGTGACAGCGAGGGGCAAAGAGGAAGGCACGTCCTCGAATGAAAATAATGCCTCTTTGCACACAAAAGCATAGCAAACAGATTTGCTAGAATCTAGCTCATCAATATCAGATTTGGTGGCAAATAAACATGCACTTTTCAGTTTAATTTCAGAAGCAACATTAGATGGTTTATTATTAGGCTTCATTTGTTGCTCAAATTCTTTTGCCACAATCTGATTTTCACTCTTATTTTTCTCCTGTTTTGCTTTATTAGCTCTATTAATATCATCTTTCAAAATGGAATCAGAGTCATAGGAAGCAAAGTAATTTTTTATCCTTGTGAACAAGAGTATACTGATTGTTTCTACCATGGTGTACAGAATTTTATCAAATTGCCATGGTCTACCAAGTAATAAGGAACATGCTTGCATAGGTACCACATCACAATCAACATAATCAGCATATGTAGAGATACTAAAATACACACGAACAAGACGTGTTACCTTAACCTTGCCACTGTTGTTGAACCATTGGATGTAGTAAGGATGTGGATGTGGTCTTGTGGTGAGAGAAAGCTTCTCCACCATATCCATGCTAGCCAAGTTGTTGCAGCTCCCTCCATCTATGATGACTTGAATAGAACGTTCCTTCACAACTCCTTTGTATGGAACAAGTTATGCCTCTGATTTTGCTCAGCTTGTGTAACCTGCACACTCAAAACACGTTGAGCAACTAAACATTCATACTGTCACAAGATCTTCAGCAGCCATGTATTGCGTCTCGGGATCGAATCATCTCCACCGTGTTCTTCATGTGTAATAAGAGCCAAAGTCTCTTCATCATAGTCACTAGCGACTCATACCCACCATCCTCGGTAGCAATCATCACACGCTGAGATTGGCATTCTCTCATAAAATGTCCTCTTCCCTTACAACGACGACAAATAATATCACTTGTGTGCCCTGTTGACGCCATGGAAGAAGAAGAGCTCTGTAGGCCCAGCAGGTGTACTCTTGGCGATAGTGGTGGTTGTGCCTGCTTTCTTGTATCACGGTTGGAGGCAGCAGCCGGCGGAGGTGCGGTGTAGTAGAACGTGTGGAAGTAGATGATGCGTGGTGTCCATGATGAAGGTCGACCTGCAGAAAAGTTAGTCGCGCCAAGGCACATCGATCCTGCACTTCACGCTCAGCTTTACAAGCAAGATGGAATAATCGAGTGATATTATTATAATCCTTGTAGTCTAGAATGGTCTGAATCTCTCTATTTAATCCACCCAGAAAACGTGCAAGCATAGCTTCATTCTCCTCAACAATACCACATCTAATCAAGCCAGTTTGTAATTCCTGATAATATTCTTCTACCGAATTTTTTCCTTGTCTTAAGCGCTGCAATTTTTGAAGTAATTCACGTTGATAATATGGTGGAACCCAACGAGTACGCATAGCAGTTTTCAAAGCAGCCCAAGTAGCTGGAACAGGATATAATCTACAATGTTCAGACCACCAAACACATGCAAAGCTAGTGAAAGCACAAACGGCAGCAGGAACACGTCTCTCCTCAGGATATTGTAAACATGTAAATCGTTGTTCAGTTTCTAACTCCCAAGTAAGATATATATCAGGAACATATCTACCCTCAAATGGTGGAATATTCAATTTCAGTTTAGGGAGATGGTCATGATCTAAATACTGAAGGGGAGCCCGAACATTGCCATTATTTGCATGTGGACGACCTGGTGGTTGTGGTGCTGGTGGTTGCACGTGATGTTGATCAACCTCATCCTCGTAATCTCTCACATAATCATCCTCCCCCACCGCAGCAGCAGGAGCCACAGAAGTATCAACAAAGAAGCACAAAGAGCTTGGCCGGTGAAGAGGGACACGGAAGCTCGGCGGAGGGCTGTTTCGCGATGTGGAGGTAGTCCTTGTTGTTGTAGTAGAGGTGCGTTAGGTGCCGCCGGTGGTGGTGGTGGTAGACGCATGAGCAATTCATTAAACTTGTTATCGAGCTTTGTTTCAACGCCTTCTCAATGCCATCTATCTTCTCCATGGCCTCTTCAAATCTATTTAGCACATCTTCCACCTGCCCACTCATCATTTGTTGAAACTTATCATGTAGCGCTTTGTTTGTCATGTTCTCCCGGTCGATCACGTCGGCTTGTGATCCTGCCATGGTTAGCAGCAATAGAAACACACAAGAATATGATTGACAGACTACTAGGAAGTGGTGGTGGTGGTGTGGTGGACGATCACAAATCCGTCAAGCAAATCTCAAATTCTTACCAGTTCTTACCCAAGAGAAAGCGGTGATCGGCAACCGATGTAGTCAAAACTCTCAAAGCTTGGATGGAGCGATTACGGGGAGAGTCAAACGCACGATGTAGATGTGGAGCTGGGAAGGCTTATAATATGGTAGCAAAAAGGGTCAGCAATAATCAATTCAGAGATGCAAAGTTGAATAAACGCTCAACGACGTGATCTTGTGTTGGTCCTAGGCTAGACTGTGCTAGAGACGCGAGCCTAGAACACTAACAAAATCACGGCGCTGCTGCGGAAACAACGGAAAAGCACACTGGAATAATTTATTTTTTCGCTTTTTTTTTTTGCGCTTCTTTTTTTTTTTGCTTTTTTTTTTTTAGAAATCACTATAATGGCGAGTGTCTCAAAACTCTTCCGGTCAAACCGACAGGATGGGCACGAAATTTTTCGACCAAATTTTTTTTTCGATTGCCGGACCCAAAAACTGAAACGGGTCAAAAAACTTTCTATAATGGCGATTGTCTCAATACGCTTAGAAACACCTAAAAATAGGATAGCGAGAAAAATTTTCGACAAGTGCGTTTTGGAAAATTTTGGGCCTAACGGAGGGTGGTTTCCAGACCTTTTTTTTCCGAAACCTACTCCGGCAAGGAAAACACAAATCGGAAACTAGATGGATCTCGAAAACAAACCTAATATGAGAAGAACTCGTATTGGTGGTGGATATATGGTGGTGGTATATGACAGCGGTGGTGGTATATGGTAGCGGTGGTGGTATATGGATATGGATTCAGAGCGGTGGCGGATAAGCAATGGTGGTAGATGCAAGGCGATGATGATGGTGCGGCGGCGGCGTGACAACTTATGATCAAAACTCGAAACTCTAAAAGACTAGACTCTAAGACCAGCAACTTGACACGACGATGCAACCGCAAATTCAACAAAGCAAAAACCCTGAAAAGATTATGCAAAGGCTCAGATTGGTTCGGATATGATGAACTAACCCTATTTTTTTGTGGCTTTTTCGTGGACTTTAGGTATGAAGAACAGATTCGATCTAATCTACGAAAAACTGTAAAATCTCACCGAGCAACCTGAAAATCTGATACCACTTGATAGAGGCAAAGGTGTCCCGTCTTTCGATGAGATGTTGGTTTTCGCTTTGGAGGAAGTCGACCTTGACGATCCGACTACGAACGTGCGAGATGTCGCGCCTTAGCAATCGCTAAACCAACTCCGAGAGGTTATTGACCACGCCGGAGCACGATCAACCTGACCACGAGGGTCTGTTTCCTGCGAGCAAACGAAGAACAAGCAAGAAACTGAGATTGCAATCTGGATATTGCGAATATAAGATGAAAGCTTTAATGATCAAGGTGGGGTTCTGTGACGCCTTTGTCTGGTCGTTGAACACAAACGAAGTACGCGAAGTTGCAGCTATGGCGAACTTTTAATCTAAACAAAACCCAAGGTCTAAACGGTGCCCTAAGGGCTGTATATATGGAGGAAGAGGGGGGATTCGTGGCCCTTGGTGGAGGGGTCCAAATCAACCCTAACTCTTGTTTCCCCACATACGGACTCTAAAACAGCCTATACTTAAGTATTTCGAAATTACATGGGCCTAGCCCACTAATAAGGTGACGTAGCACCTAGAATAGCCTCGGGACGACATTTATGAAGTAGCATCTTGTATATTTCGTCCAAGGCTTCATGCACCCATTATGGTGGCTTCAAAGTCCTGAAATCATCACTTGTAACTCCGTTCTTGTTCCCCTTGCGCATGGCATTATCTCCATGCTTGTTCTTGCTCCAATGTCCATCCTTCTCCAAGCTAGGGCCTTCATTTGTAAGCAAAACAAATGTATCCAATTTAGGCAGCATCATATTCTCATGAACATTAGAATCATTACCAAGAAACGAAAGTACCGATAATTTAATTGGCGTCTTGTGAGCTCTAGTAATTGGTCCAGTATATGTAGCAGTAGGGGCTGTGGGTGTAACAATGGTATTGATGTCCTCATCACGCCCCGTCCCGCGCGCTTCTCCAAAATTTTGAATCCCGTGAGATCCGGAAACCGCAGAGCAGTCAATCGCATCGAAGATATCATGTTACAGTTCACTCGAAGATCTACAGCATGATTCACTCGACGATCTCATAAGCCAGAATCAATTGAGGCAACCGATGCAGAGTTAAAGTATCAATATGGTTTCAAAACTTTGATGAAATGCCTCCGAAGCATTGAGTCCAGTCATAACCAACTTCAACCCTTCTTCACTTAGACCTCAATCCATTCGGGGGCTAATGACGATGACATGTACCTAGGGCAGGGTCTTAGGCCTGACCTATACGCCCTACCCAAGGACACTGCCCTATAGTCAAAGACATTCAAAGTGCCACAGAAGGCACCGAATGAAATCACCTTGAAGTGCAATCCACTCGACAGAAGATTCCACTCGGATATCCCAATTCCACTCGACATGATCATTACACTCGACAATACAAAAGAATCACCCAGAGCACAGAAGACCTACAGTCGCCCCAATATGGCAACGATCAGGCGTTCACTCCGTAGTCTTAAAGATCATTAATAATAATTTATAACGGGCATCCAGTAACGCCCTGTCTTAACTCACATTGAACCATGTGTAACTGAGGGCTGGAGGGCTTGGCGCACTCTATATAAGCCACCCCCTCCTCTGGCACAAGGGTTCGCACCCCTTGTAACTCTCATGCATAATCCAATCGATAAGTCTCCGAGGCACCGAGACGTAGGGTTGTTACCTCCTCCGAGAGTGGCCTGAACTCGTAAACTTGCGTGTACAACCTCACCGTAGCTAGGGCCTTGCCTCCTCCTACGTACCCCCTACTCTTACTGTCAGACTCACTCCCACGACATCCCATGTACCCCTTCGTCCACATAGACTATATATACTCCTCCTCTTCCCTCTTTCTAGGGTTAGCAAAGGATTAGCTCATTTGAGAGATAGAGCTTTGCTCATCCACTTGATACCTTCTCCATCGGAGTTCACGACCTCTATGGAGAAGATCCCCCAAGTGGATTCAAGACCCCATCACGGGAAGACCCCTCAAGAAATCCTCACAGAGAAGACCCTTTGTATTGTCCTTTGTTGCGTTTGAATCTTGTATCACTCTTTATGTTCATGGATCTAGAACATGTGTGATCGTTTGTCATTGATTTGAGTGTTACCTCTCATTTTTCCCTCATGTTTCCCCTCGTGTTCTTCGTAGGATCTGCCCTAATCATTAAAGATCGTCCCTAGGGTTTCCACCCTACGTCATCTTGGTATTGATAGAGGCGAGGGTGTCCCGATCTTTCGATGAGATGATAACTATCGATTTGGTGGAGACGACTTTGACGATCCGACTACAAACGTGCACGACGTTGCGCCTTAGCAATCGCTAAACCAACTCCGAGAGGTTATTGACCACGCTGGAGCACGATCAACCTGACCACGAAGGTCTATTCCTGCAAGCAATCGAAGAACAAGCAAGAATATGATAAAGCAATCTGAATATTGCGAATATATATGAAGTATTGATAATGGTGGGGATCCGTAAGCGGTCTTGGTCTGGTCGTTGGACACAAACAAAGTACACGGTTGCAATGGCTAACTTTTAACTAAACAAATCCCAAGGAAAAAGCTACTAGATGGATCTACTTATATAGGAGCAAGGGGTGGCGGCCAAGGAGGTGGGAGGACGTCCCAAGGCAGCCTAAAACTAACCCTAGGTCGTACAAGGCCAATGGGCCCAAGCGGAGGTGACGTAACACCTTTGGACTTGTAGTTTGACTCGGATTCTGCTGCAGCATCAGATTGTTTCGTCTATAACTCAACGCTCCGGACGGATTTTAAGGTGATTCCAATTGGGTTGGAAAATGCACGAAATCTATTTTCCAACAAAAAAAGAATCAACCAATTTGGAGTCCGTATGAAAAAGTTATAGACGTTTTGAGTCAGGTATGTCTGTGCAGTCCGAATCTGAGTCCGAACGTGAGAGACTTGGACTCTATCTTCTCTTGGGCCAAAAGTGACGTGAGAGAACTTTTTGAACAGCAGGTAAACATCTCTTTCTCCCTTATCTTCATATGTGGATTGTACAAATGTCCCATACACCTGCAATTAGACAAAACACAAAAGTATGTGAAGTATTTTGTTCTGGATAACATAAATATATTATTGAATAGTTTGCACTAGAAATCACCCGAGAAATATGCATGTATGCAATATTTTGGTCTCATCCAAGGTAGTCATATCCTCATCATCCTCCCCTTCTTGAAAACAAAGCCGTCCTCGGCGTTGCTTAATCTGAAATGTGGCTAACAAAAGAGACAAGGTGTACATGTTGTATATGTATACGTCATCCATTTTTACTTCCCTTGATTTTTGCATATATGACACATGAATAGATGAGTAACTTGCATAGTTCATAAAATCTAAAGCCAACAAATTAGCACAAGAACTAGAAAGCTTGAAAATACTGCAACTCAGTTTGCACATATAAGTGAAGCTCTTATTTATTTCAAGAGATTGACAATGTTCATCATTAAACCATCCCAACATTGGTGAATAAACCTTATTTGAATCAAATTTACATGCTACAACATGCTTAGATAAGCAAACATGCAATGAGTCATTCGACACAGAATCATCACCAAGATTAGAGGTCGATCAAAATGATTAAACATTGATTCTTTTGCATCAATAGTTAATTCAATGGGTGCTCTCAAAATTGTTGGTATTTCAGTTGTTTGATCACATGGCAAAGTCAAATTATCAATATAATCCTCTAAAATAGGTGGTGTGATCAAAGTAGTGGGTAGCTCAACACATGATGTATTCAAGTTAACTAGGCATGCATCATTCTCATGTAAAAGTGGAAAATCTGTACCTTTGTCATTACCTCTTATAGTCAACTCAGATGATGCAGGCACTCTCGATGGTGATGTGTCACATGGTGGAGATGATGTAGTCCTCGCAACAACGGATGTGGTTGTCATAGTACGCCTAGTAGTTGAATAAACATCTGTATCAACAGTTGGAATGTGCACCGTGCGCTTGTTCTCCTTGTGGGCAACACGTCGTTTTATTTCCTGTTCAGCTTTGCAAGCAAGACGAAACAAATGGTCCATAGGATAACACTCTTCATGAATTAGTATCTCCTGAATATTATGGTTTAATCCTCCCAAAATCTATCCATAAAATCTTCTTCACTTTCTTCTAAAATGAGTGCAACAAGGTAGTTTGTAAATCATCATAATATTTTGTTACGGTGTCACTACCTTGTTTTAAATGTTCCAGTTTTTAATCATGCCACGAGTATAATAAACATCGATTTAATCTATCTCTCATGACATGTTTTAAATCATCCCAAGTATTAGGTACATAATCAGGGTGTAACCGACAATATTCACTCCACCAAACTAGAGCATAACCAGTGAAAGAACCAACCGCAACCATAACTTTTTACGCTCATCAAAATTATGGGAAGCAAATATATTATTTATGTCTAACTCCCATTCAATATATAAAGGAGGTCTAAAACGGCCATTAAATGGTGGTATAGAAACATGAACCTGATCATGTGCATTTGGATGTTTGTGGACCTCTCGTGACGGTTGTGGTATTTGCATAGGTGGTGGCATGTCTCCCGCGATCGACAAAGCCCATGAATTGACTCTGGATCCTGTCATGATTAGTAGAACAAGAAAAAAATCCAAAAATAATGTTCCTATAACTACTAGGATGTGGTGGTAAAACGCTCACAGTAAAGCAAATATCAATGTCTTACAAGTTCTTACCATGCAGCAAAGCGGTGATCGGCAACCAGCGGTGTCAAGTAACTCGAATATTGAGTAAAGCGATTGCCGGGGGCGCGACGATACACGGTGTAGAAATATGTGGAGCTGGGTTGGCTATATATGGTAGCAAAAGATTAGCAATAATCAATTCAAAGATGCAATGTTGAATAAACGCTCAACGACGGTACTGTGCTGGTCCTAGGCTAGACCGGACTAGAGACGCGAGCCTAGAACACTAATGAGGTCACGGCATAGCACAACTAGCATCAATGAAGGATACTAAGTAGCTCTTGACAGCAAGATATAAGTGAAGATCACAACGGCAGTGAAGATAATGATGAAAACAAGCGCCAAGCAGGACATACAACAACTCTCTCTCCAACTTTCCTCTTGAAAAGTTTGAGCCAATTTTCTGATAAATTCTTTCAAAGAATGCTACTAACTCAAGCTTTCCAATGCAAAAGAATCACTCAATTCCGAGTTGATATGAGGAGTCAAAGAATTCTAAAACTGGCCTGAAAAATTGGAACAAGCTGTGTTCACGAACTTCAGAGGGCAAAACACCTATTTAGAAGCCGATTTTGAGGTGTCAAATATTGAACTAGCTTCTGCAACTATTTATATGCGCCTCGTCTCTAGCTTTAATTTGAGTACTCACGGAGTCAAAACGGACTTCGTATGAGGAAGATACACCTGTTTTACTGAACAGTGCGCAAAACAGATTCCAATCCGAATTCAGGTACGAGATTGATTGTAGATAGATCCGGGTTTTTTTTTCCTCTTTTTTTTTCTCACGCTTTTTTTTTCTTTTTTTTCTCTCTCTTTTTCTTTTTTTTTCCCCTTTTTCTCTCTTTTTTTTCTCTATCGTTTTTTCTCCCTCTTTCCAAGACAAACTGGATAAGATGCAGATTGGATCAGGCGAAGATGTGAACGATCTCAACTATGGTTATGACAATGAACGGTGGGTAGCACGTGGTGGAAATTGATGGATGGATGGTGATCAACGGAAGGGATAACGATGCAGCGGCGGCGTGACTAATGTGAACAGAACTCGAAACTCTAACAGACTAGACTCTAAGACCAGCAACTTGACACGACGATGCAACCGCAAATTCAACAAAGCAAAAACCCTAAAAAGATTATGCAAAGGCTCAGATTGGTTCGGAGATGATGAACTAACCCTAATGTTTTTTTTGGTGGCTTTTTCGTGGACTTTAGGTATGAAGAACAGACTCGATCTAATCTACGAAAAACTGTAAAATCTCACCGAGCAACCTGAAAATCTGATACCACTTGATAGAGGCGAGGGTGTCCCGATCTTTCGATGAGATGATAACTATCGATTTGGTGGAGACGACTTTGACGATCCGACTACAAACGTGCACGACGTTGCGCCTTAGCAATCGCTAAACCAACTCCGAGAGGTTATTGATCACGCTGGAGCACGATCAACCTGACCACGAAGGTCTATTCCTGCAAGCAATCGAAGAACAAGCAAGAATATGATAAAGCAATCTGAATATTGCGAATATATATGAAGTATTGATAATGGTGGGGATCCGGAAGCGGTCTTGGTCTGGTCGTTGGACACAAACAAAGTACACGGTTGCAATGGCTAACTTTAACTAAACAAATCCCAAGGAAAAAGCTACTAGATGGATCTACTTATATAGGAGCAAGGGGTGGCGGCCAAGGAGGTGGGAGGACGTCCCAAGGCAGCCTAAAACTAACCCTAGGTCGTACAAGGCCAATGGGTCCAAGCGGAGGTGACGTAACACCTTTGGACTTGTAGTTTGACTCGGATTCTGCTGCAGCATCAGATTGTTTCGTCTATAACTCAACGCTCCGGATGGATTTTAAGGTGATTCCAATTGGGTTGGAAAATGCACGAAATCTATTTTCCAACAAAAAAGAATCAACCAATTTGGAGTCCGTATGAAAAGTTATAGACGTTTTGAGTCAGGTATGTCTGTGCAGTCCGAATCTGAGTCCAGAACGTGAGAGACTTGGACTCTATCTTCTCTTGGGCCAAAAGTGACGTGAGAGAACTTTTTGAACAGCAGGTAAACATCTCTTTCTCCCTTATCTTCATATGTGGATTGTACAAATGTCCCATACACCTGCAATTAGACAAAACACAAAAGTATGTGAAGTATTTTTGTTCTGGATAACATAAATATATTATTGAATAGTTTGCACTAGAAATCACCTGAGAAATATGCATGTATGCAATATTTTTGGTCTCATCCAAGGTAGTCATGTCCTCATCAGGTATCATGAGCCTTAGTTGATCACGAATTTGGAGGCCCTACCGTTGTTTTCTAGCCTTGCTTTCTTCCCCAAATTTGAAAATTCCCCATCAAAAATAGCCCCAATTTTTTTGTGATTAGTTGGATTTGATGAAGTTTTGTTGGATTTGATCCGTGGATTTCGTGTGTAGCAGGTAGATCTAGCTTTCCCCCATCATTTCCCCACTTCCATCCACAAATTCGTCCAATTTTGCCCAAATTTCGTCCCTCCACCACTAACCCTAGAAGTTCATCCCGTGCCCGAAATTGCCCAGGAACCGGACGTCCGATAGTCTCCGGACGTCCGACAACTCTCGGTCCTCCGACCACCACCGGCGTCCGACGTTTCCTGACGAAACTAAAAAAATTCGCCTAAAAATTTTCAGCCACCGCCCACTCTTCCGCATTGCCACTCCAATATCTACTTGCGCATACGCACTTGCATACCACCACCGCTTTCCGGAACCACCATAGCTTACCCGTTTTCCAACTCCAAAATTTTGAATCATTTTGTTCTTTGATAATTTGAGTTGCGGTTTCCGTTTCCTAACGTGTTTCAGCAACTTAGGGACGGTTCGACATCGACATCACCGCCGCTCATATTTGCCACGGACTCATCATCGACAACAACCGCTCAACAATTTTGACACCTTCAACTGTAAGCAAGGACGGTAACTTCGGCGACATCTTTGTCTACTCCCTTGCCATTGCATTGATAACCCTATAGCCCATTTTGCGTACCTTTCCTATCTAGACTAGCCATTGAGTATTGCCAGCAACGTTACTTGTGCACATTAGTGATCATAGCTCCCGTTGCATACATATCATATCATATCGGTATACATATCTTGGTATCATCTTTTGCATCACAAGGTTGTCATCGCATATACACGATTGCTATCTTGGTTCCTGAAGTTTTGCATAAGAGGCCAAATAAAGAACTCAAAAGAGAAAGAGCCAAACAAGCTTTTAAGCAAAAGGAAAAGATAAGCAAAGAGCTTTTAAGCAAGAGCCATAGCATCATACTACATTAAGATTGTCATACTCGATCATCTTGGATCATATCATAGGAACACCATACATATAACATACTTGGGACAGAAGTCGTTGCATTTTGCTCAGTAGGTTGTGCACAAGTTTCGTATCCGCCTATTGTGCAATTGAGCTAGCGTCTCTCTAGCGTTGTGCAACAAGAGCATTTTCGTGGATTCCACATTTTGGCTCACTCCTTGGTTGCACGACCCCATCTATCTATCCGTGCGTGTGTTTCCATGTACCATATCTTGCTATTGGCCTAATTGTTGCATTTGCAAGTTTGCGAATATTTTTCAACATTATTGAGTCTTACTAACATTCGCATCAAATTTTGTGCCACCATCCTAACCAAGCTACACTAAAGGCTTCATTTGTGTAGGTGAGAGAGATTGACAAGATACGGTACCTATTGTGTTATTTCCTTGTTACATCATTGAGTGATCTTTGATCCATCCTCAACAAGGTACATTTGGTATTGTTCTTCCTTTCTTCCACTCTCACATTTGCTTGGAATGATGGATAGGTGATGTAGGGCGAAACCCTATGTGGACGATCTTTCACGCTTGGAGAGAATCCCTACGAGGAACACGAAGAACGAGACGGAAAACACGGGGAAAACGAGGGAGAAGTCACTCAACCGACAAGAAAACGATCACACAAGTGCTAGATTATCGAATGCATAAAGGGATACAAGATCCGAGATCAACAAAGGAAAGATACAAGGGTAGCCGTTCTTCTCCGATAGGAGGTCTTGATGGGTCCACCCTAGGAGGGGGTCTTGAATCCGCTTGGGGGATCTTCTCCGTAGAGGTCCTGATCTCGAAAGGAGAAGTAGCCAAGTGGATGAGCAAAGGCTCTCACACCGAAATATGAGCAAATCCAAAGCTAACCCTAGAAAGAGGAGGGGATCAAGTATATATAGTCTCGGGGCAAAGGGGTACAAGGGACGAGTCCCGGATGCACTGCGCGCAGGCAGGGGAGGCCGGATGTCCGGGCGTCGGGCCGGATGTCCGGGCTTTCTCGAGACGCCGGATGTCCGGGCTAGGGGGGCCGGATGTCCGGGCTGGCGGGGCTGGTTCTGCCGATTCGGGTGCGGGTGAGGCCGGATTTCCGGGCTGGGGGGCCGGATTTCCGGGGCATCGTGAAGAGCCGGATGTCCGGGGCCTGGGGGCTGGATGTCCGGGCCCTGTAGCTTTCGTGGCTGAGTTGCGGTGGCTGTGTTGGGGCCTCCAGGGGCCGGATGTCCGGGGTCCTGGCCGGATGTCCGGGCTTGCGTGAAGGGCCGGATGTCCGGGCTGGGGCCGGATGTCCGGGGCCTGTAGCCTCTGCAGCTCCGTCTTCTTCCGCTGCCGCTTCCAAAGCTTCCTCGCGGATGGTGTAGTCGTTCCTTGGGGCCTGCACTCCTCCTTGACATCCGAGACGCTCCGACGATACCTATGCATGCACACGGGGGAAGTGTCAAGTAGTATACCATCCTCGAAGGGGTCAAGTGAGCACGTGTAAAGGAGAAGATTCACCTTCGTGTATGTGAAGAAGAGGTCGCACGTGTCACTTGCCAAACGGACTCTTGACATGGTGATGACCGTAGGATGCTCCGCATCATCCCCTCCCCCTTGGAAAGGATCCGACCTCGGATCGAAAACCCAATCACCATGGGAAAGAGATGGTGGTGCCGTGTCAAAGTGGTCGATCACCAAGCTCTCGTCATCTTGAAGCTCGAAATGGGCACTCTCCACTGTCGTACCATCTTGTGATTCCTTCAAAAGGAGTAAATAGGACAAACACTTGGAAAAACAAATGTGGTTAGCGTTAGTGCAAAACCAAGCATTCAAGAGGTGATTCACCAAACAAGTGTTGTCATCAAGCATAGCATAGGGTGTGACAAAGGATTGTGACATGGCATGTAAGCATATCAATCGAGCACAAGCAAAAATATCATGGGAACAAGCATGTAAATGTGAGGTAGAGATGCAAATATGTGTGACAAGAGCATAAGCATCCACCTCAAGGTCATAGCAAGCATGCATAAAGCGCCGACAAATGGTCGATGGTAGGCGAGGAAGTATTCACAACACCAAATAAAATGAAGTGTCTAAACACATGGGTCAAGTGCAAGACAATCCAAGCATAATGTGCATAGGGTGTAGTGAATATAGTGTAGCACTCAACACAATATAAAGAGCAATTGTTCATCATGTGAGAGGCAATCAAGTCAAGCATGAGACAAGCAATGGGACATGGCATATGTGAAGAAATGACATTGGTGCAACCAAGCATATCATAGGGGCAAGTAATCCAAGAATTGGATGCAACACACAAGGTACATATGTCATGAAGAATGGAAATGTGGCAATCATGGGTGAAAGCAATATCTCGACCATGCGTGCAAATGGTGCAAGCAACACATGTAGTATGATCCACAATATCCAATGTCAGGAAGGATGTCACCTTGAAAGCGTGTCCTTGTGCATTCTTCACAATGCCGAAGTGGTAGGAAATGTGGTGTAGAAGCGAGTCGTGGTAGAATGTGAGAGGCTCGCTCTCAAGAGCTCGAGTGGTCAACTCACGTGAAGTGGAAGTCGATGCGAAGTCCACAAAACCATTAGAAGGACAAGTGCATGAATAATATGATGCAACAATGGCAATATTCATGACACTAGGTATATGGTGCAAATAAGTTAGACAAGCATGCTTCACAAGAATTATGTCAAAATCTCCAAATATATGCGAGAATGCTATGGGGGCAATCTCATGAGCAAGAAGAGAATCATTGTTGCACTCAATACATGGCAAATCTAGCATGAGGGAGGCAACACATAGAGATATATGACAAGAAGCAATATGAATCATGTGCAAAGCATATAGATGGTTGTCATCAACCGCATGAAATGAGCAAGTATGAATCATTGGTGATGCAACATAAGCAAGCATTGTAAACAAGTCGTGCAAACTAGTGGAGCGAAGATGCAACACACTAGAGTAAATCATGGCAATCATGTCATGTGAGCAAATAATAGGCATAGGGAATGCACATGACATATCGTAGGCACGAACACAAAGCAAGATGAAAGTATCATCATAGGAATGGTGCACAAAAGAAACATGGCAATAACAAGCAATATCTCCACCAAGCTTGCAAATACACATACAAGTACGAGAATCAATCATCATGTGTAATGCAAAACATGGGTCACAAATGCATGTCAAAGGTATAGGAATGAGCATATCATGCAAAGTGAACATGGCAAGATGGGCATATGATATGTAATGAACAACAACCCATAACCATGTGAGGGCAAAGTAAAAGAGATGCGCGAAGTGTTTGCGCGAAGTGAGCGGTGGGAAAGGCAATCCATGGGATCCCAAATCATCGTTGCTCTCTAGAGCTCGTTTTGTCAACTCGTGGGATTGCAAAGTGGACAAGTATTCATGGGTACCTACACAAAAGAGACAAAAACCAAAGAAATTGTGCGCGTGGTAAATGTACACATCATCCATCGTGATGTGTATGTGCACATGTGAGTTAGCACAAGATAAGCATCGCTCAAAGAAATTTGATGCATGGTATAAGAACATGTCATCCATCATGAAAGAATAGTTATTGTATATGACACGATGGGGACACAAATTGAGAATGCAAGTATATGGCACATCAAAAGCATGTTTCTTCATGGGGAGCATATGGTGCACACAAGTATGGGAATCATGCAATGAACAGGATGGATCAAATTCTCCTAACATGTATGAGGAAACTATGGGGGTCTCCTCATGAGCAATATTTGATAGAGGCAAAGGTGTCCCGTCTTTCGATGAGATGTGGTTTTCGCTTTGGAGGAAGTCAACTTTGACGATCCGACCATTTAACGTCAGCGAGGACGTCGCGCCTTAGCAATCGCTAAACCAACTCCGAGAGGTTATTGACCACGCCGGAGCACGATCAACCTGACCACGAGGGTCTGTTTCCTGCGAGCAAACGAAGAACAAGCAAGAAACTGAGATTGCAATCTGGATATCGCGAATATAAGATGTGATAGAGGCAAAGGTGTCCCGTCTTTCGATGAGATGTTGGTTTTCGCTTTGGAGGAAGTCGACTTTGACGATCCGACTACGAACGGCGAGGACGCCGCGCCTTAGCAATCGCTAAACCAACTCCGAGAGGTTATTGACCACGCCGAGCACGATCAACGACCACGAGGGTCATTTCCTGCGAGCAAACGAAGAACAAGCAAGAAACTGAGATTGCAATCTGGATATTGCGAATATAAGATGGAAGCTTTATTGATCAAGGTGGGGTTCTGTGGACGCCTTTGTCCGGTCGTTGAACACAAACGGCACGCGAAGTTGCAGCTATGGCGAACTTTTAATCTAAACAAAACCCAAGGTCTAAACGGTGCCCTAAGGGCTGTATATATGGAGGAAGAGGGGGAATTTCGTGGCCCTTGGTGGAGGGGTCCAAATCAACCCTAACTCTTGTTTCCCACACATACGGACTCTAAAACAGCCTATACTTAAGTATTTCGAAATTACATGGGCCTGGCCCACTAATAAGGTGACGAGCACCTAGAATAGCCTCGGGACGACATTTATGAAGTAGCATCTTGTATATTTCGTCCAAGGCTTCATGCACCCATTATGGTGGCTTCAAAGTCCTGAAATCATCACTTGTAACTCTGTTCTTGTTCCCCTTGCGCATGGCATTATCTCCATGCTTGTTCTTGCTCCAATGTCCATCCTTCTCCAAGCTAGGGCCTTCATTTGTAAGCAAAACAAATGTATCCAATTTAGGCAGCATCATATTCTCATGAACATTAGAATCATTATCAAGAAACGAAAGTACCTGACAATTTAATTGGCGTGCGCGAGCTCTAGTAATTGGTCCAGTATATGTAGCAGTAGGGGCTGTGGGTGTAACAATGGTATTGATGTCCTCATCAAGATGAAAGCTTTATTGATCAAGGTGGGGTTCTGTGACGCCTTTGTCTGGTCGTTGAACACAAACGAAGTACGCGAAGTTGCAGCTATGGCTAACTTTTAATCTAAACA